>CAJPEX010001372.1:0-53560 GCA_905338405.1 Notodromas monacha | reverse complement strand
TAAAAATAAAGAATAACTTTAAAGAATGTAACAGGCTGGTGTTACAAAATACTCCATGCTACAAAGAAGGAAAAGCTGTAATGAACAGTTTTTGGCACTGTAACAGACAGGCATTTTGAAATGCCTATCTGTTACAATCCCAAAAAACTGATTTCTACAGATTTCCCTTGGTTGTAACAAGCAGGCGTTTTAAAATGCCTTTCTGTTACAATGCTAAAAACTGTTTATTTCAGATTTTCCCTGGTTGTAACACAGAGCGTTTCAAAATGCTCCATGTTACACCCAGGAAAATCTGAAAAAATATAAATTCTTGAGTGTAGCAGGCAGGCGTTTTGAAACGCCTGCCTGCTACACTCAAGAAAAGCTCATCAAAAATGTTTAAAGTATAGGCATAACTACAGAATGCATTAAAAACGCATTCTGAACGCATCTCAGAAAAAACTGTCAGTACAGCAACAAAGAAAAAAAAGAAAGGCGTTTCAGAAGAAGCTGGGCATAACAGTGATGCATAACAAACGCATTTTTTAATGCGTAACTGTTATGCGCAGCAATACCTGTAACAAATTATTTGCTGGGCAATGCTCAAAATGTTATTCACAAGGCAAAAAACACTTGATTGAATAATTTTTGATCAACAGAATTTTCTCCTCATATTTTGAAAGGGATTTTGATTAATATTTCTTTCATAAAACACCATTCAAAAATATACAATGTAAGTCTATGCTGGGAAAACAAGACTCAACTTGGGGACATTTTGACTTCAGGAGACTCTTCATGAACCAATTACGTCCACATCTCAGGGTCTCACTGTAAATATATATATTGTATGTAATTGCATTGCATATACAGTATTATAATATTCAGCTAGTCTCCCTGTGAGACTTGGATATTCATGAATACATGAAATACATGAAAGAAACCTTATTTGTGTGGGGTCGCAAAGGAATGTGGCGGGACCCAAGCGCAGCATCCTTGCTTGGGCTCCACTCACACCAAAAGTTGTGTAGCTCCACCGGAACCAAGGTCTTGAATGGCACCTGGTTACCGCCTGGTGGAACTGGGTGAGAAGATAATGATCAAGAGACTTGAGACAAAATTACGTGAGGCTCCTAAGCCATCACTCTGCGAGTAGCCTTGCCTACCAGCAGTTGCTAGCATTCATTGAATTCCTTCCTTGAGGACTTGTCTGTGTGAGACATGTACTGTGCGTTGTATATTTTGAGGGTTTTGAGATCTTGGTTCGATTCTGTTCTGTTGGTTCTCTGCCAATAAAAGAGTGCTCAAGGGACTCCCTTCAGGAGGATCCGGCCTCCTAAAGGCTGCAAAAGGTTTACTCTTATTTTATAAGATATTTGTCATCTAC
Source organism: Notodromas monacha (assembly GCA_905338405.1). NCBI lineage: Eukaryota > Metazoa > Arthropoda > Ostracoda > Podocopida > Cyprididae > Notodromas > Notodromas monacha. The sequence continues at coordinate 52,197 of CAJPEX010001372.1, read as the reverse complement.
ACCTGACAATTTGGGTGTCCTAGATTGCTGCAATGATATATATTACCTGAGGAAGGGTATATTCCTCATTAAAATTTATCCTATGTTATTAATTGCAGTTTCTTATCAGCAAGAATTCTGAGCATTTAGCAAGAATCTCTTAAAATTGTCTACAATAAATATTGTTGTTTGACTACCATTGAACTGTCAATATACTGTACTTGTTATACCATTTTTGTGCATTTGATTTCTTAGTATAGACAGCTGTGGAAGAAAATGCATGTATTCCTGGAGGGATATTAAGTTTCGAATTTTGTGTCTCCAGGTTTGTGTTCTTGTGCTTTCCTTTTCTTGCCTTCTTCTTTTACAGCAGGTTTTGGTCAAGGAGAACAGGAAGGGATGCTGCTGAGGGGACAGAAGTCTCCTGCGCAATTTTTCTTTGGGACTGGAAATTTTCCAAGCCTGAGAGGCTTAGGAATGCGGCGCTGGCACATGGCAAAATTCTTGTTCCTGTTCTTGTTTTTTTTTATATGTATTTGGCGTCAGGAAGAGAGAGAAAAAGGAAAGAATGTGATGCAAATTTTTGCGTAGCTCTTGGGAGCTTTGTCAGAAGGATTTTTGAGCCTGTAGGAGAAGGGGCATTTTTGAAGACCCCTGATTTTAGCCCTTTACTCTGAAACTGTTTATGCTGCTGTTGGAAAGATAAATCATCTACTGTTTTCCTGGTTTCCTGCTGGAGTCATTCACTTTGTAGCACACAACTCCACAAGTTTTTGAACAAAGTGAAGATTGAGGACTGCAAGACAACAGTTCTCCGTTTTCAGACAGCACTTTATGAGTTGGAAATGAGTTGATTCTTGTTCAGTTGTTGAAAACCTTTCACAATTATTGCAGATTTTCAAATAAGGGCAGGCATGTTATTCTCCAAATTTGTACATCAAAGCTAATTTTTTTGGACAATTTATCCTGCTGTGCAAGACTTCCATGCATATATTTTCAGATGATATTTGGACCTGTCTAATCATTTGGATGAGTTTTTTTTACATGTTTTGGAGAACTTTGTGTTCACTGGGATTTGGACCAATTCTTTTTGGGCCATTGAGAAGTAAAAATATCTGACCCAACATCCAGAAATTGACTCAAGATATAAGGACACTTCTGAAAGAATCCTTGAAGAAATGAAAATTTTATTTTCATAATATTTATATATCTTGAAGAAATTGAGCCATCTACATTTTACATTTGCAAAAACTTCCATTTCAAAATTCCGTTATTCGTAATCAAAATTTCTTTTTTTGCACTGTTTTTCTTCTTTTTTCTATCATGTTTGCTTGATATAGTAAGTACCATTCCTTATCTTTGTTTTTTGAGCTCTTTCTGATGCCAATGAATCAGATTACACATGTTTATTATGTTTAAAATTTATTTTCTGTGCCTTAAAGTTGCCAATTTGATTTAAAATGTGAGGGGCTTTTCCTAATTACCACTCTTAATCCACAGGAGAATCAATTACAAATATTTTCATTGAAGTCTCTGGGAAAACAAACTCCTACATGTATATGTTCTGGCTTAGCAACAAGGTTCATGCACCAATTATGTCCGCATCTTTGGAGTCCCACTGAAGTAATGAGCCATAATATTCCTGTGAATTTGAGTCTGATTTCGGCTAACTCTGGGAGAAAATTTTGTACACGCATGAGGTATTCCATCAAATAGTAAATTCACAATCGTTTTGTTCATGATGGAGGTTTTCTTGGAGAATTATTGCACTTTTTTAATATTATTTGTGTGTCACAATTTCTCCTTGAATAGCCAAATTTTTTAAACAGAGAAACAAAAAAAAAACATATTTCAAAGCATTCTCGCGGAACATATGACTTGTAAATATTCNCCGGATATTTGTATTCATCAAGAGTGTTCAGGGAACCCGCAGTTCCTCAATCTCGGCGAATATTTCGCCTCTATATTCTATGTTTCCAGGAAGGTATAAATACACCTTCCTTCCCACATAGTTCCTCAGAATTAATCTAGAATCATTCGCGGTTATTTCTCAGAGAGACTTGCAGAACGTTTTAGCAAGACTCTCTTAAAGCTCTCTATTTTTATGTTTGTGAGATTGTACGAATGCTTGTGGATTGAATATATTTGAAACATATATTTTTATTGAACTTGAACATTTATTTATACCTCGGTTTACGGACAACAACAGACAAACCTATGAAATACAGTATGGATTTCAAAAGGAAATACCCCAAGATGTATATGATATATGTATACAGTATATATAGTGAGACCCCCAGCAGATGCAGACACCTAGACCTGCAGACAATTTGACTCAGGGACACTTTCTTCCCTATGAAAAAAGGCCGGAAATGCAAGCACTGACTCAACCTCATCTGGACATTGCAATTTTAGGAAAATTTAATTTTTCAGACCAAATTACAAGGAACAGATATTCAGAACCATAGGATGGTAAGACCTATGTGACAAAAAATTTTTAAATTCTGTCATCATTTTCCCATCCATTTAGCTAATTTAAAAATTGTCCCAAGCGTAGACATTTTCAAGAGCAAAGGGATTTCATCCTTCTCTCTTTTTGACTAATTTAATTGTCAATGTTCAATAGTGTACAGAGGTACAGAATTCTTACCTGGGTATTTTTCCCGATATGTTCCTCAAGAAACTGTTGAAAACATTATTCTCAACCATTTGCTTGAAGAAGGGCTAATTTTATTTGTAGATTAATTTCAAGAAGGCTAGATAAAAAAAAGTGGAAAATGTCCTCTCAGAAGACATAAACATGTGAAATAATCAGGAATGTGCTAACTGTGGAACTCAAAAGGAAACCATAAAGATGCCACAGCTGGAGAAGAAAGAATACACGCAGTTTCTGAATTGATGGATCTTAAAATTCAGCAGTAGCACAGAAATTGTGCATTTTATGCATGTTCTATGTCCCCAACGCTCAAAATGTTATTCACAAGTGGAAAAACACTTGATTGAATAATTGTTGATCAGCAGAATTTTCTCCTCATATTTTGAAAGGGATTTTGATTAATATTTCTTTCATAAAACACCAATCAAAAATTATACAGTGTAAGTCTATATGAAAACAAGACTCAACTTGGGGACATTTTGACTTGAGGAGACTCTTGATGAACCAATTACGTCCACATCTCAGGGTCTCACTGTAAATATATATATATTGTATGTAGTTGCATTGCATATACAATATTATAATATTCAGCTAGTCTCCCCGTGAGACTTAATTGGATATTCATGAATACATGAAATACATGAAAGAAACCTTATTTGGGTGTCCTAGATTGCTGCAATGATATATATTACCTGAGGAAGGGTATATTCCTCATTAAAATTTATCTTATATTATTAATTGCAGTTTCTCATCAGCAAGACTTCTGAGCATTTAGCAAGAATCTCTTAAAATTGTCTGCAATAAGTATTGTTGTTTGACTACCATTGAACTGTCAATATATTTGTTATACCATTTTTGTGCATTTGATTTCTTAGTATAGACAGCACTTTATGGGTTGGAAATGAGTTGATTCTTGTTCAGTTGTTGAAAACCTTTCACAATTATTGCAGATTTTCAAATAAGGGCAGGCATGTTATTCTCCAAATTTGTACATCAAAGCTAATTTTTTTGGACAATTTATCCTGCTGTGCAAGACTTCCATGCATATATTTTTAGACGATATTTGGACCTGTCTAATCATTTGGATGAGTTTTTGACATGATTTGGAGAACTTTGTGCTCACTGGGATTTGGACCAATTCTTTTTGGGCCATTGAGAAGTAAAAATATCTGACCCAACATCCAGAAATAGACTCAAGATATAAGGACACTTCTGAAAGAATCCTTGAAGAAATGAAAATTTTATTTTCATAATATTTATATATCTTGAAGAAATTGAGCCATCTACATTTTACATATGCAAAAACTTCCATTTCAAAATTCCGTTATTCGTAATCAAAATTTCTTTTTTTGCACTGTTTTTCTTCTTTTTTCTATCATGTTTGCTTGATATAGTAAGTACCATTCCTTATCTTTTTTTTTTTGAGCTCTTTCTGATGCCAATGAATCAGATTACACATGTTTATTATGTTTAAAATTTATTTTCTGTGCCTTAAAGTTGCCAAAAATTATTTGATTTAAAATGTGAGGGGCTTTTCCTAATTACCACTCTTAATCCACAGGAGAATCAATTACACATATTTTCATTGAAGTCTCTGGGAAAACAAACTCCTACATGTATATGTTCTGGCTTAGCAACAAGGTTCATGCATCAATTATGTCCGCATCTTTGGAGTCCCACTGAAGTAATGAGCCATAATATTCCTGTGAATTTGAGTCTGATTTCGGCTAAAACTCTGGGAGAAAATTTTGTACACGCATGAGGTATTCCATCAAATTCATTTAAGTGTTAGCAAAACAAGTACTACCTCCAAAAGAACCTCTTAATAACGTGAAAAAATTATAATAAACACACAGTGTTAAAGAGGAACTTATCGGTTTAAAAAATTTGTCTCTTTGTTTTTTTAAACATATTTCAAAGCATTCTCGCGGAACATATGACTTGTAAATATTCGTTTCAGTTCATGTTTTTACGATCAATGTCACTCGAATTTTTAAGGCAGATTGATTCCCTTGCTCAAGTGCATCACTGCAAAATATTTAGTACTCCATGCTTATTTTCTGGGGCAATCCAAAAATTATTTCTCCCCGTCATAAAAAGTCCTTGAGACAAGCGGAATCTTGCAATTCATGCACTTGCTCTGAAAAATAAATATTCTGAAATATGGAAAGGAGAAACTCATACACATACAAAATATGGTATTAATGCATGGTAGACTCATCATAACTTTCACAAATAAATTTGGTTTCAAAAGCTTACTTCATTGAGAGAAACGTTTATTGCTATCTGAAAATCTTCAAATAATGAATCTCCGAAAATAAAGGAAAAATCAGAGCATTCCTAGAAGCAGAAAAGAAATGAAAGAAAAGTAAACCCATTAGAGGGTCAGAAAATTCATTGAGTGAGTCTTAGTACTTTAGAAATGCCCATTGGTAAATAAAATCAAGAAATCCATTCATTTATTCCAAAAGCCAACCAACCATCCCATAAATGTACTGTAAGAGGTTCCGTTTCGCATCACGGCAACTGCATTTTCGCCTGTCAAACTGTTTCACGGACGAGGACTCATTGAAATAAGGAAATACTGTATGAATACTCGGATACTTTATTGACTATAAAAGAAACTTTCGGAATATCGCACAGATGGATTTTTGAAAGTCCAAAGACTACACAGTCAGGAGGAATTCAAGTAGGAGGGCATCACAAAAGTTCGTGGAACAATATTTTTCTTTTTAGGGAACAATATTGTTTGGATTCAATGGCTTTGAGCAACAAATTCAAGGGCTGTCTATTCCTCATCTTCTTGCTGGTCCATACGCCGAAGTGTAGAGGAGAATTTACCTGGAAAAATGGGATACTTTCAGAAAAACAGAATGGAAGTCTCATCAGCCAAATTTTAGAAAAAGCGGAAATTGAGGCTAATTTGATAATTCGAAGCAATAATCTGGACCCATTTTTTGAGATTCCCATAACTAAGGAATCAATTCGGATTCAAGTTGACGAAATCACACCCAACAGCACTGATATTTGGGACCAAAAGAACCAACTGGATGAAATGTATGATTTTCAGAATAAATTGAGGACTCCAAAAGCCAAACAGTTGGTGGTTTTAGCAAAAAATACCCAGAGTTTGAAAAAGTCCATCTTGGCTCCTTTTGCCAAAAGACCTCTGGCTTTGTGGAGGTCCTATTGGTTCAGTTTCACCCGGGTTCTGCTCATGTTCCAAGAGAACCCGGGTCCCAAAGAGACTGAGGACATCTTGAAAAATGTCTGGACATCCATGGACTCCAACAATGTGGCGTTGTTGCACAGGGCTTCTTCTAAAAAAAACACCTGCGTCATCACCTATTTGTGTCAGTTTTGTGACAACAAAAGACACGGTTTCAAAACCAAATTGATAACTGAAAAAAACCTGGCTTATTTTGCCGACTCTTCGTCTACGGCTTTTGATGGAAATTTCCGAGGCTTCAAGGGGTTCCGCGTAGAACTGAAGAACGTTGTGTTTACTGCAATGAATCTGGGCAAGAAGAAACCTGATGGTAGCATTTATCTGGAAGGCAGTGATGCTGAAATGCTCAGAATGATGGAATACCATTTCCATTTCTCCTCAAATGAGTCCCTGGGCACTTCTTCAACTTACAGGGGGTATGGGGACATTTTCCCAAATGGCACCGCAACTGGAATGTATGGTGAGTGATTTCATGTTGATTGCTTCTGCTTGGGAAGTTGGGACCAAAACACATGCGGTTATTTATAAAAAAAAATAAACCAAAAATTGATTCAAGTGAAAAAAGGATTGCGAATCTTATTCACTCAAGTACTGTACATTGTAGACCTTTTTTCCAGAAGTTAAGGCATAAAAATTGGGTATGCACGGTACTTGGATTTTGTTGTGGGGGAAAATCCCCAGAACCAGAGTACATAATAAATGAATTACCAAACCAAGTAATTATAATGAGCAAATGCATGGTACCAAACCTCCTTGCCAATGAAAAACAACAAGTGAAGCGATAACACTTTCCAGAATGCACGTGTTATCACGGCATAATTCAAGATGTACAAAAAATTCACCATGATTCTATTAAAATAAAAAGTTTCTCCAAATTAAAAATGATTCCAATCAATGTATTTCAAAGCAATATGGACGTTTGGGGAATTGAATTCTGTTACCTTTATAGAGTGCACAGAAATTTTGGCATTCTATGTAAGAAGTAACATTCAAGTGAAAAAGAGAGAAGGAAGTCCCTCTCTGCTGGAGGAAATTTTTTAAATTAGCTAAATGAATGGTAAATTGATGAGAGAAATGCCCAATAACTTTTAGTACATCCATTTTAGGGTTGGAAATATCACGCTTCAATACGGGTTGGCACAAGAAGAGGGGAACACAAAGAAAGTTGTCTGCAATGAAGAGAAAACCTTGTAGTTAAGAAAGTTCTTCCCATATAAGGAGAAATAAAGAAACAAGAGCAAATTGTTTTTTGGGTTACACACATCAAATGCAATGCTTTCTACATTTCATTTGATGTTTTGTGTCTTTTTGTAGGTCAAACTGTGGTTCAGGGGTTGAAATGCAACTTGACCATCCCAACAAATTTGATCATTGAATTGTGGGCATAGAAATTGCAGGAGGTTAAATTGCAAATTACCGCACATACATCAGTTAAAGACGCAACAGGAAGTAAATGAATAAAGGGGAAAGTACAGTCAGCCCCCACACAACAGACTCATTTTCTGCAACAGACTAGTCTGTTGTGTGAACAGTCTGTTATGCAAGTTAAGTTTGGAAGCAAAGGGGGAAGTGAGGGACTCATGCTGTCCACTGGCAGCACACACTTCTACAGACTAAAGTCTGTTATGAGGATTTTGTCTCTTATGCAAGAGGAAAAACTGACAGCATACTCCAGAGGCAGTCTGTTCTGCAAAAATCTGTTGGGCAGGAGGTCTGTTGTGCAGGAGTTGACTGTGTGCAAAATTGAGTGTTGCACCCTGATTGATTCCAAGTGAGTGTAGAGAGAGAGAGAGATCTGAACTGTAGAGAGTAAAACTCAACAATTGGTCAGTGCGCGACCGACCTGAGGGATCCAAGAATCCCAAAATAAGCGCACAATGTATTTTTTTGAGATGCACAAGTATAAGCAGAAAAAAGCAACTTGAATATTCACAAAGTTCCACGTTTTTAACTCTTGCAAGGAGAAAATACAGGGGTTTGTAAGAGATTGCTTTTCTGGCAACTGCAAGAGGTTTGTCCAACGTGGTCTCTGCGTAGAAAAGGTCTGATGATGTTTTCAGGACTTTTGGTCCCATTTATACCTGCAAGGAAATAATTGACAAGGTGTGCCAATACTGAACCGAAAAAAACAGTTGCTGGTAGATCTTAACAAGGTGCTTGATAAATCACAATTTTCTTCCAGAAAAGGGGAGTTTTTTCCCTGTTTGGTTGGTGACATCTGGCCAGTTGAGTGCAGTTTCCCACAAAGTGGGAAACTGTGCGCTTCCAACAAAAATCTAGAGAGAGGAGAAGGGAGAGGAATTGTTTTCATCCCAAATTTTGAGTTGTGGGAAACCCGAATTTTGTTCGCACCCACCTGGGGTTTTGTTTCTGCTCATTCTTGTAAAAGGAGCAATTTCCTCTCATACATAGATTTTGAGTTGGGCTTTTATGGCCCAGTTCAGATGTTGTCTTATGACCCCCAGTGACAGCAGATTTATTGCTGTCACTGGTTTTGGCAGTTGCGCAAGCTATTGTGCCCGCGCAGAATTGGTGTATCCCTTGTTTTGTTGTCTTTAGTTTCTCACAGACTGTATTCATCTAATTGAGGAAGCTGCTGAACATTGCAGGCAAATATCAACTGCTCCTGCAGACAGAAAAAAACAGAAGAGACAAACTTAAATGCGGTAAAGTTGAATCCCACAAGAAATATTTCACAATTCTTTATTTTTTCACCAAAAAGGGGATGCAGGTCTTACAAGGGCAAACATTTTTGGGCTAATTTCTCAACAAAGAAATTTGTATGTGGTATAATAAAGTTAATGTGGATCGAGTCAACACCTGCAGAATGGACCTCCTGTACTAAGTATTTTTGCAGGACAGACTGCCTCTATAGAATCAGTTTTTCCTCTATTGTTGTGCTCTATTGAAGTCCCTTTCTGAATCCCAATAAGAGGAAGTTTGAATAGGCTTTTTCTTATTTAAAAAGCAAGTTGAGGCAAAGTGGATTAGCAGATACAAATTTCCTTAATTGACAGTGATGAATATATAGAACTCATGTTCTCCCTAACTCTTTCAATGCTCACTATACGGGTTCACAACTAGCTAAACCAGGCAGAAGATATACATGTATCCCTAATGATTTTGTTTCTTTCATTGCATCCTTATGCTAACAACTTCACAGGAACTATCATTCAGAAATACCTACTATACATGCAGAAAGTGCTAATACACATAGAGGCCCACATTAATGACTATGTTCACTAAATTCAGCTGCTTTCTTTTACAGGAAAACTAGTCAGGAAAGAGGTTGAAATTGGGCTGGTGTGTGCCCCCTTGTCAATCCTTTTTTCTGCCTACCTGGAAATGTCACATCCGTTTGCCTTTGAACCAGTTTCCATACTGCACAAGTTTCCCAAAGTGGAGTTCAATCCCTGGCGCACTCTCATCACCCCATTCAACACTGAACTTTGGGTCGGGATCATTGTCACCTAGAACCAGAAGACGGACGAGATGTCGTACCCGTACCTGTCAGGACGGTTGGTCTGTCTCGCACAGTAGTTTACCGCGGAACCGTTGAGATGTATGGAGTAGTACGGGAAACAGGACAAGAGTCTGTACCTGAAACAGGCCCCAGGTTCACTGGACAACCGTATGATGAGTCATGGGTTTAGGGTTGTGGCCATCACCTGGGGCATTGCCATGACAATGTTCACCATTATTTACAGTACAGAGATATATTCCCAGTTCTTCAATCCAGACTTTGAAGGGTATGTGGACAATGAGGAGGACTTGAGGAACTCTCCTGTGCCAGTTTTCTACGCAGCTGGGCAGCCCCAATTGTCTGACATACTCACATTCATTGTGGGAGAAAAGCGAGTGATCCCAGGCAGGACAGATGAACAGGGTGCATTTTTTGTATCCAATGTCACAAAGGGTTTAGCAATGACCATGGTAGCAGCCATGTATCCAGGGACCAATGGCCACTTCAGAGGCAGTGTTCCTCAAATTGGTAGTTATTCATTGGAATTCTTGAAGAATACATTTGATTATTCCAAAAGTTTTTCAGTCTAGAAGACTGGTATTCTGAAGAATTTTTATCTGATTCATTTTTCCTGTGAAGAAATGTACTTTCCAAAAATTTAAACTTCACTTTTTAATGATTTTGTATGAAATTTCTACTGACTCCATATGAAGCTACGTAACATAATTTATAGTTTCAAACGTTTTTCAAAGGCATTATTTGCATTGAAATATTTAAACAGAATTGAAGACACAGAAGTGAAGTTTTCCTCAACAAAGCGTTTTACATTTTTCCTGCATTTTCCAGTGAATGGAACAAACTATAATCCATATGTGATAAGATACAGCAAGGAAACAATCCTCAAGGTTCTCTACAGTATTTTTGTGCAAAAACGGTCAGTATTTAAGCCACACTTGGACAGGTTCTGCATGTTGGTGCATCAGGGAGATTTACACTATGCCAGCTTCCAAAGGGTCTCCATCAGTGGGTTTGTAAATCACTTGGTTCTCATTATTCCTAAAGTATGGTTCTTTATAATAATTTTTGTGTTTTTTTTCACGTGTGTGCCAGGTTCATTCGTCAATTGAGCCATAAGATAATGTCAAGGAAACCAAAGGATGTCTGGCTGGAATCATTATCTCAAGAGGCTCTAACAATGGAGAATCATTTGAAAGGAGCTTTCATTTTGCTTCTCTTAGTTGGTTTGGGACTGTCTACATTTGTGTTTCTCATTGAGCTCAATGTTGAAAGATTCACTCAGAGGTCAGAAGTCAGAACCAGCATCAAAAATTAATCTAGGATAGAATATTGCCTTGCTTGTGATTAAAGCATGAAGAATTTTCCCTCAAATTCAGATTTTCCTCAAGAGAATGTTTATTATTGAGGCTGAAACTTGAACTCTGTGCTCAGTTTGATGTGCAAGCTATTAATGCTATTTAACACTGGCATTTTCAAAAAATCCCCCTCTGAACCAGATATGTTTGACAAAACAGTTTAAAATTATTTGGTGGGTCAAATGTGAATGTGTTAGTCCATACAGCAATTTTTTAAATGAATAAAATACAGTTTTGGGGATTGATTCTGGGATGGATTGAACATGCATAATTTTAATTTTGAGAGCTTTATTCCAAAGACCCCCCAGCAGAGCTTCAAGAGGAAAAGATTCTAAACTTATGTCATTCAAGTGCATGTACAATTCAGATGAAAAAAGGTTTATAGGGAAGTTATATGAAAATCATGTATTATCTGCTACATCCACCTTGTTTGAATTTTATCTCAATGGATATCCCAAGAATGAGCGTAGTGAATGTATCTATAGTAGAATGGAATATGGATGCTCCTAGAATTTTTTAACCATCCAATGAAAGAGGGTTCTCTCCCATTTAGGGATGGTGTTGGATTATTTTTTATCCCCTGGCATTTTCTGTTTGTTGAGGGGCAAGAAAACCCTTCCAGGTGAGCTGAGGCAAAGTTGGGATTCATCCAAGCAAAGCCTGTTGCTTGACTCAGCATTTTTTTTTCCTTTTGTGGCAACAATTTTCTGCTCCAAGGGAAAAACATGGGGATTTTTCCTGACTTTGCCCTCAACCCCGTGTTGTCATTTTTTTCTTCACCTCCCTAAGGTGCAAAAAATATGGCAAAAATAGACCACCATTGCTGCCCAAAGGTTGAAAAACTGCCTGCTTTTGGACTGGATAGGACAAAGGTGGACCAGTTGTGTCCTGAAACATAAGGATTAGGAGCAATGAAAAATGCTCTTCTAGTCATTTTTTGCAAGGTGGAAGACTTTAATACCCATTCTTTGCGCCAATGTCTATGAAAAGTGATGTTCTTTTCCATGTGCAGAAAAGTTTTTTCCAAAAAAATTGAATATGATCACTGAGTAGATTTTGGTCTGTATGCCTCCCTCCCATGTAAAAAAAAGGCAAGAATCTTGAAGGAATAGAAGGTGCAGTCCCCCAGAAAATGTGGATCTTTGGGCTTTTCAATCAAGGTGACCTTTGATGAAACAACCTATATGAAAAAACTGCATCTTTCTTTTGTTATCTGGGAAACATTTATGTTTGTTTCAAGAACCTCTCTTTACCAAATTATTTTCTGCCTCATCAAGGAGACTGAAAAGGTTTTCTCTTGCAGCTGTTTTCTTGTTTTTAATTCTCTTTTCTCATGTCACCCCATGTCAGCAGCATAATGAGTTTCTCTTTTTAACCCTTGGGTGGCAAAGTCAGACTATTTTTGCGAAATTTTGTTACACCTCAGGGCAGAAAATAAAAAAATGGCGACAGGGATTTGAGGACAAAGTTGGGGAAAAATCCAATGTTTTTTTTTTCTTTTTGCAGAGAAAAATTTTGTGGGAAAATGAAAAAAATTCTATGCTAAACAATGGGCTTTTCTTGGATTAATCCTGAATTCACCTCAACCCACCTGGAAAGTCTTTTCTGACCTTCAGAAAACTTAAAACGCCACAGCATACAAAAATAATCCAATTTTGGCCGGCAATGGGAAAGAACCCTCCACCATCCAAGGGTTAAATTACACCTCCATCCTTTATTCTACCCCCAAAAGTGAAGGATGCCATTTGCACAGCCACACTTATGAGTTATGACATACAGATTTCAAAAGGAAATATCCCAAGATGTATATTGTAAATATATATATATATACTGCGTGTAATTGCATTGCATATATTAGAATATTTGAATACCCAGCAGATAATTTGAGCGTCAGCCGACGCATCGACGACGGTTACTTGGCGCGTCGAAGTACGCGCATCATGCTGATGCCCGTAATGTAGTTTCCGTGGCGCGTCGGGGGTGCGTCGAGTCGACGGGTTTGTGTTCTTGGTCTTCTGCCTGCTCTACAGCATGGGCATGGATAGTCCTGCCAACCAGACAGAGCGTGTCATCAAATGGCGCCTTGGCAACTCTACATACCTCATCATGCCCTTTGTCCTGTTCTCAGACATGTTGAAACAGGCCCCAGGTTCACTGGACAACCGCATGATGAGTCATGGGTTCAGGGTTGTGGCCATCACCTGGGGCATCGCCATGACAATATTCACCATCATTTACACCACTGAGATCTATTCCCAGTTCTTTAATCCAGACTTTGAAGGGTATGTTGACAATGAGGAGGACTTGAGGAACTCTCCTGTGCCAGTTTTCTACGCAGCTGGGCAGCCCCAATTGTCTGACATACTCACATTCATTGTGGGAGAAAAGCGAGTGATCCCAGGCAGGACAGATGAACAGGGTGCATTTTTTGTATCCAATGTCACAAAGGGTTTAGCAATGACCATGGCGCCAGCCATGTATCCAGGGACCAATGGCCACTTCAGAGGAAGTGTTCCTCAAATTGGTAGTTATTCATTGGAATTCTTGAAGAATACATTTGATTTCCAAAAGTTTTTCAGTCTAGAAGGCTGTTATTTTCAAGAATTATTATCCAATTCATTTTTCCTGTGAAGAAATGTATTTATCAAAATTTTAAACTTCACTTCTTTGATGATTTTGCATGAAAATTTCAACTGACTCAATATGAAACTATGTAACATAATTCCTAGTTTCAACCCTTTTTCCAAGGCATTATTTGCATTGAACAATTAAAACAGTATTGAAGAAACAGAGGTGAAGTTTTTCTCAACAATGCCTATTACATTTTTCTACTTTTTTTCAGTGAATGGAACAAATTATAATCCATATGTGATAAGATACAGCAAGGAAACAATCCTCAAGGTTCTCTACAGCATTTTTATTCAAAAACGGTCAGTATTTAAGCCACACTTGGACAGGTTCTGCATGTTGGTCCATCAGGGAGATTTACACTATGCCAGCTTTCAAAGGGTCTCCATCAGTGGGTGTGTATCACCTTGTTCTCATTATTCCTCAAGTGTGGTTCTGTATAATAATTCTTGTTTTTTCTTTGTTTGTATTAGGTTCATTCGGCAATTGAGCCATAAGATAATGTCAAGGAAACCAAAGGATGTCTGGCTGGAATCCTTGTCTGAAGTGGCTCTAACAATGGAGAATCATTTGAAAGGAGCTTTCATTTTGCTTCTCTTAGTTGGTTTGGGACTGTCTACATTTGTCTTTCTCATTGAGCTGAAAATCAAAAGATTCACTCAGAAATTAGAACCAGCATCAAAGAGTGATCTTGAGTAGAATATATTACCTTGCTTATGACTAGAGCATAAGGAAATTCCCCTCAAAATTACACTTTTCTCATGAAAAAGTGTAAGGTGTCTGGATCTTGAACCCTTTGATGTGCAAACTATTTCTGTTTTCCAAAAATGAAAAATTTCAAAAACATTTTTCCTGCACCAGACATGTATGACAAACACTGGATGAAAAGTCTTGATTGGTTCAAATGTGAATGTGTTCAATGTAGTAATTTCTGTAATGAAGAAAATGCAGTCATGGAGAAAGATTGATCCTGCAAGGGATTGTAAATACATGATCTTGATGTTGTCAATTTGATTCTGCAGGTCAACCAGAAAATCCTTGAGAACAAACTATTTTATTGTGTTTTTGTCCTTTTTTCTCAAATGCGCTATAGACATTTTCATATCAGAGAAATTTTCATTAATGTGGAAAATTCATAAAGAATTCCCAATAATAGCCAGAACCCTCAGCACCAATCTGTTTCAAATGTCAATTGTCATCCACATAATTGAACATGAAAAAATATCTTTAACTTTTTCCTGACTTAAGCGTTAATGCAAAAATTGAAAATTTGAATTTTCAGTGCTCATATGGGCACAACATGTTGTAAAAATATCCTGACCTTGCTGCACAAGGGTTAAATACCTGCCATGAGGCCTTTCAAGCAAAACATTTTTGACTCTTCAAAATTGTTCATTAAATATAGATAGATTTAGATTAATATAGATTTAGATATTCTCCAGTCTGCTAACACTTCTACTAAAATTTTTGAATCCATGGAACCAAAAGTGTTGGGGAAAATTGCTACGCATTGTTTTCTTTTATTGGAATTTGTCTTACCAGAAAAAACAGTTTGGCTTGTTGATTCAATTAGTAATGCAAGGTAGACCAAAATGCACCATTTTTAGCAATATTTGTGAAACTAAAGCCTCACACAATGGTGTATACACAAACCTGGACATGCAAATAAATGTATAGCTTGAGTAGCCTCAGGTTTCCTTGGTTTCATTTTTGTAAGTTAATATACTTTGGTTCTTTTTGGTGAAACAAAAAGAAATTCAAATTGAAATGTATTCACAGTTTTGCGAAATGGACCCTGCATTAAAATATTTTATTGATATTTACTGTAATATTGTATTACCATCCTGGCAAGGAAACAATTAAGGGCATGCAATCACTCATTCCACTGATCGCCAAAAAGTCCAGCTCGCAACGAACGCTGGGTAGGGTGAACTTCACTTTCAAAACATCCCGTGATGACAAGTAGATGTCGCTCATATAGCTTGCCATCTGCATCTGAATGGGATACATTTGAAATAGCATGAAGATCAAGTCCGGAATTTCAAGCTACATAACTGAAGAGAAATGAAGTGAAACCAAACTATACTAGGTGAACTTTATTTTTCCTATTAAAATCCATCTCATCAGAACACTTTTTTAATTCAATGCATATTTGACCACCACAGAATTAGCCAATTACTGTATGTTTTTTTAATCTCCTGCATCAAAGTTTTGGGTATATAACAAATGAATTCTCCATATTTTCATTTATATGCCTTCATTCTGATGAGATTATCTTTTACAGTACTGTATAAATCTATTATCTTTTATAGTATAAAAGATAATCTCATCAGTATTTATACAAGTAATTGGAAGCTGGAAAATTCATTTGTTATACCCAGAAAAAATAAAATATAATACTTTTTATCTGATAAAAGCACTATATTTTAATGATTATACCATACACCAGCAGATTTCCGCCATGATTTTAAAGTAGGAAACCTGCAATAAAAAAATACTGCTGTGTTCATATTGTATGTCTTATTTTGGAAATATATTAATCCTTGGCATCAGCTATAGATCTTTGTTGAGCATTGAAACTTTGCTCTGAGTTGATTCCTGCGCTGCTGGTTCACAATAATACTGTTGATCAAATCCAAGACTTAATCTGAAAATTTTTTGAAACATGGACAATTGAAGGCAGAAACAGTTTGAGACAAGGAAAACTTTAAACAACAGTATTAGAATTTTAGTTGAAAGTTTTTCATATCTTTTCCTTTGAATTTCAGCCAAGGTCAACTAATTTGAACGCATGAGGATTTTTCTTCCAGCCAAAGGCATGTCTGTGATGATATGATTTTAATTGAAGACTCGCCATGTTTACTGTATATTTAGGCTGAAACATTTAGGCGTTTAATCTTCCCTTGACTCTAAATTAAATTTAGCAGAATTTAGAATTTTTAAATCATCAGCTTCCCACAATAAGTAAGGAATAATTTATGTTTTCATCTAGCCATTTACTCCCTAAATGTATTTTGAAGAAGCAGAGTTCAGTATACATTTGTTGCACTAGAAAACAAATTAAAAAATGAGGAACCTTTTTTCATAACTCATTTTCTTCTGTGGTTGAATGTCTGATATGCAATTCTGGTTGTTGGAAAACCTTGTATTCCATGCCTACGCTACTTCCTCCTGCTGTTTTTGGTTGCTAATAATGCACTGAACAAGTAAAGCATTGATTTACATGCTGGTTGAAAAAAATTCTAATTTTTATTCATGATGAACTCACATAAAAAACAAAACATACTTTAATAAGAAACAATATGTATTGCTGTACATGTGGTACTTCGAAATTTGACCTACCACAAAGTGACAGTACCACAATTTGATGGTTGAATTTGCAGGAAGGTTGACTTGCAATTTGACCCTTGCCCCACAATTTGACCTGCTTTGGCCAATTTTTTGCACAAATGTTTTTTAAATTAACAGTGTCTCACAATTTGACTGCCTTGCAATTTGACCCTAGTTTGGCAATAGATTTTTGTCAAATTGTGAGGTAACACGTGAATAATCAAGAACAATAAAAGTTGTACACATGAAATTTCACAGTTTGCACATTTTCCACAATTGGCCAAATAATCACTTGCCATGCAGGCTTTTATTCACAGAAGAAAAAAAAAAAATAAAGTAAACCATCAGTGACCTCAAACTATTCCAGTACAAAAAATTTACTGTGGGCAATTTAAAAATTTTCCAGGCTACCACAATCATTTTGAGGATACCCTGGTCCACCTTGTTTTTTTCTTTCAAAACTGGCATTCGGTCCTTGCTGGAATATATCCTCCCAAAATTCTTCTCTCAGACTAATAAAGGAAAAACAAAAATATAAAAGTAAGTGCCAGCAGTGAAATACTGTGCCCCCACCAAGTTTCAAGGAGGTGGAGCCAAAATAAGTCCTGACTCCTCCCATAGGTTCACCCTCTTGCTCCTCCTTTTTCCCCATCCCCTATCCCACCCCATCCAGGATATTTCCTCTTGGAAGAAAGAAAAACGCTTTTTCCCAAAATAATCCAGCCAATAGAAAAACACCAGTTATAGTTTTTCAAGCCCATCCCTTTGGCAGAAAATTTAGACCTTTCTTCCAACCCCTGAAAAACTCCAAGCACTCATTCACTTACTTTCATGTGCTGCTGCTCAGAAGAAATATCAGTGACAATCAGTATTTTGTGTCAAGTGCATTTTTTCGAGATTTTCTTAGTCAACATTTTCCAGTGATTAAGAAATAAAAAACGCGGAAACTTATTTCTCAGCAATCTTATTTTGAGCCTGAACTGCTGAGAAAAAAAAAATATATATTCGCTGTCTCATAGAAAAAGTGTGAAAAAACTACATTTTCCTTATCTAACAAGAACAGTTCTCCAGTGGTTTCGCGACAACCAGATTCTTGTCCTTTTCAAAAACACAACTCACATCTTATCAACTCACATTTTTAAACAAAAAAAAAAAGCTTTTTCTTGTCCGGCTTTGACATTTTTTAGTCTTATCAATCCATTTCCGTTACTTATAATCTCCAACTATAGGAAATGGTCAAGAAAAAGCTTGAAAATTCCTCTTGCTTTTCTCTGTACCTAAAAAAAAAATATTGAGACAAATTCGTGCCAAAAATAGTGGCAACAAATTTGCAACGAAACTGTCGCTCCAAAGGGATGAACCCAAGTGTGTGTGTGTGTGTGTTTGGGTGGGTTTGCTGCTGATTGATCGAAACCCGTCGGCCAAAATTAGCCGGCTTCATTAATCACTGCTGCGTTAACCGTTTCCGCGTCGTCCGGAGGAATCGGTTTAAAATTCTGCAGAAAAAGAAATAAAAATAAAAATGCGAGAAACACGGGTGCTGAGAATATATGCAGTATAATTAGTCACTGCTGATTTGCGAAAAGGAGAAAAACCCCGTTATGCATCCTCCTGCTGCTCCTGGTGAAAAATCGAAAACTGCTCCTTGACGTCAAAAATTCTCATTTCCGTTTTTCTCTGCTGGGTTCAATCATCTTTTTTCCCATTTCTCCCCGCTTTTTCCACGTGTTCGAACCGAAATCGGCGAAACCCGGGGTTAGAAAGAGGATGAGGGGGAGGGGAGGATTTGGTGTCAAAAAGTTGCGAAAGTTCTGCCAAAAACAGCCACGTGACGATTCGTGGAAGGAATGCTCGTTAGTGGCAAAATATTGGCGCAAAAATGACACTTTTGGGGTTGGGGGGGAAAGAGGAAGAGGGGGGCCAAAAACAGTTACTGGGAGAACCAAAGCCTGATAAGGAGAAAAGCCATATACCCCCACAACAACAGGGTGTTGAAAAAAAAGGCCTTTGGATTGTCCCAAATAAGTAAGCAAGAAATAAATTTCTGAGAAATTTTGTGACGGCATTTGATTTGTGATTTGTATTTTTATGGTCTGAATGAATGAACAGAAAGCTTTATTTTCCACTTTTCAGCATTCACAAGATTCAATCAACATTCCCACATCGAAACCCCCTCCGCACACAACCTAAATCCATTCAAATGCATTCAAACACTTCAGAATGGGAAACAGAGAAAAGAGCTGAATATGGATACCAAAATAGAAGAAAGTACATTCCACAATGTACAACTGCACAACTGATGTGTATGCGTACTCCCCTTCTTTCCCTGACATTGAAAACAAAATATCAGTAACAAAAATTGCAGCATAAGCCAGAATTATAGCAATAGCAGCAGTCACTGAACCCAACTTAAAGCACAATTTGTATGGGTGTGTGATTAACTATCAAAAATGTAACTTTTTATTTAAGAATAAATAATACCTCTTCAAAAATTAAGAGTAAACCTCCCAATAATAGAAAAAATTTCAACAAAACCTGTCTTTAAACATTACCAATCACAAAAAATCCCTCTCATGTAGAGAAACAACTCATGAAATGTTTTGAATAACTGCAAAAAACCGATTTCACCAGTTATGATTTTCCCAGTTATGCCCACATATTGTCACATATTGCCCAAAGCAAAACTTATGCTGAAGTTACTGGCATAATTTTTGAACCATTTTTCAAGGGACACCAAGTAAACAGTCATTTAAACCCACAAAACGACAGTGTGTCATAAAATGAAGCTTCCTACGAAAACACCTCATCCTGAACTTTAAAAATTGTCCTAAAAATGTATAATGCAAAAACGTTTGCATCTTAAAAGTGTTGTTCTCCACCCTGAAATAAAAATAAAACTTCCAGCATGAGAACCAAAAAAATTCTAAAATTCAAGCTCAAATGCGAAGAAAATGTAATCTAAAAATTCTGAAAAACCATTCCTTGACAACAACAAAACTTCTTGAAACATTTTGGAATACTGTACCGTGAGACCCCCACATGCAGACTCCTCAACATAGAGACACGTATTTTACCATAAAAAGACTTATAAAAAAGGCCCAACATGAGGATACTGACTCAACATAGGGACATTTTGTGATAAAATTGCAAACACATTTCTGGCTAAATTACAAGAAACGCATATTTCCAAACCTAAAATTGATGTTAAAAAGTTCTTGGGCATTTCTCTCACCAATTTACCATCCATTTAGCTAATTGAAAAAAATTACCTCCAGCATACAGGGACTTCCTTCTCTATTTTGCACTTGAATGTTCTTTTTACAGAGAACACCAACATTTAAATGCACTGTACAGAGGTTTCAGTATTCAATTCCGTAAATGTCCATATTGTGTTGAAATATATTGATTGAATCAGTTTAAATTGGGAGACAATTTTTGTTTTCATGGAATTATGGTGAGTATTTTGTCCATAAAACACCAATTAAAATTACATAATGTAAGTCTCAAGGAAAATGAGACTCAACTTAGGGACATTTTGACTCAGTGACACTATTGATGCACAAATTATGTCAGCATCTCAGGGTCTCACAGTATATTCTGTTAAGACTGTATGAATCTATAGTAAGTCTTCTTCTTCTTCGCATTCCTTCTACATTTTTGTGTTTTCTATTTTTCTTTCTGGAGAACCCTGTAGACACTAATGTGAAGTCTGTCACTCGCCGCAACTCAATCCCCACTGTTCTAGTGCGAGGAAGTCAAGAAGTTTCGCTTCACAGAAAATTCCTTTTCTTCTTTCACATTCTTTATTTATTTTCTTCCTCCTAGTTTCTCCTTCTGTAAGGGTGTAAACTGAACACATGTGTGAGTGGGGAAGAAGATGGTTATTGTTTAATTGTGTTGTTGTTGTTGAAAGGCGAACAACGCCTCGGAAAAATAAGGAACCTTCGTTAGGAGTAAATGGAACCGTTGCGGATGTCTTGAGTTATTTCATGCAAACCACATTCAAATATTTCTAAAAGTCGATGAGACACTGCGATTTTTCCAAATAAGACCCATTTTTATAAATGCGAAAATCGTTACCGTTAAAAAAAAATCAGAGATACTTTTAAACTTTTTTTCTCGAAAAAACCCGAGATGATCAAGAATTCACCACTTTTTTTTTCTTTAAATGTCAACAGAAAATATTTCGAAGGGAAATTTCGGAAATGTATAATATATTTTGAACGGTTTTCCTGTTTTTCAGGGAGTTCAAATAAGGTTGAAACTCATTTTGCCAATAAAATCAGAAAGTTGTCCGTTTTGTATAATAAACCTGGACTCGTACGCTTTTAAATTTCACATACCCTATGAAGGAAAGTCATAAAAAAAATTGCAATCACTCATGAACGAATAATGTTGCATCATTATCGTGCGTGAATCTTCATTTTTTGTGAATGGTTAGGGAAATTCGCATAATATATTTTTAGTTTGCCGTCAACAAAAGACGAAGATTCGCACAGAAAATCGCTTGTTTTTGAAACTTGTATGTATATCAAATTTTTAAATTCATCTTGACAACAGGGATTCATAAACCGATATTTTAGAAAAATCTGCGGGAAAAACAAGAAGCGCCGAAATTTTTAAAGAATTATTTAGGTAGGATTTTTGCACTGGTCGAGCGATGCAAATACTTGACAAAATATCAGCCTTATTCTTATTCGCAGAGCAAATGATTGCTCAATCGGTTGAAATGTTTGTCACTGATTGATCAATAATGCACTGATATTCTGCCAAAAAATTTTAGGGAAAACAGTCCAAAAAAAACTGCAGGAAAGAAATACACTCAATCACCTGGGTTGCCGAAGTCGGCGTTCTGTCCAATTAGGGACCGGGTGTTCCAAGCCTGAAATTCCTACGGCAAACCGTTCCCTTTTTCACCACAAAAACACACACACTGAAAGTTACAAGTTTTCTGCTTGTTTCACTGCCTTTTCGGGGGGTAGTGAATGTCTTTTGCACCGAACAGAGTGAAATTGATGAGCATCAGTGGCAACCGCGCGAAGTAATTAGTTCGGGCCACTGGTACCTCGTTTGCCGGCCCGTCGCTGATCCCTGATCGATGAGGACTTTTTTTTTGTGTTGTGTGTGTGCAGAAATTCCCTGCTGTTTTTATTTATTTTTTTTGGCGGAATCCAGTCATTGAGGGAAATTGGGGGAGTCACGGCGAATTGATGGATTGATTAACGGATTTTTTTCCGCGGGGTTTTTCGAGGAATAGTTGCTGATGATGGAATCTTTCCAAGGAAAATTTTGCCTTATCTTTCAGGAATGAAAATAAATTGGTTCCAGTCAAAAATTGTATGTTGTCATGAGATTGATGTTAAATTTGGTTTAACAATATCAACAACAAAAAATTGTTCGAGCAAACGCGGCACAACTTTTTAATATTCTTCAGAAAATATTTTATCAAGGGAAATATTTTTTTATTCAGTGAGACCCCAAGATGTGGACATAATTGGTGCATCAAGAGTGTACCTAAGTCAAAATGTCCCTACGTCAAATCTTATTGTCCCTTAGACTTAGATTATTGAAATTTGTATCGGTGTTTTATGGACAAAATAGTCATCATAATTCCATGATAATTAACATTGTCTCCCAATTTAAACCGATTCAATCAATATGTTTCAACACAAAATGCACATTCCAGCAAATAATTAGGCGTTTTCAAATGTGTTTTAAACGCATTTCTAGCCCAAAATGCTAGACCAGAATTCCATGCCCCAAATTTGGGGAATTGAATTCTGATACCTTCTGTACAGTACATATAAATGTTGGCATTCTCTGTGAAAAAAATAACATTCAATTGAAAAAGTGAGAAGGAAGTCCCTCTATGCTGGAGGTATTTTTTTTAATTAGCTAAAATGGATGGTAAATTGGTGAGAGAAATGCCCAAGAACTTTTCTTGTATCAATTTTAGGGTTGGAAATATCTGCTTTTTGTAATTTGGCCTGAAACGTATTTGCAATTTTATCTCAAAATGTCCTATGTCAATGTCAGTGTCCTCATGTTGGGCCTTTTTATCAAATTTTTTTTGTGGGAAAATAAGTGTCCTTATATTGAATTGTCCATGTGTTAAGGTGTCCACATGTGGGGGTCTCACTGTATTTCATTGTACTATGTGCATCACATTTAATTCATTTGTGCTGATACATCTGAAATTTATCCCACAATCATTTGCTTTAACCACGACTCTGGCAAAAATAATTGAATAATGCAAAAAATTCTTATGAAAAGCAGATTCAGCAATATTCCCTGCAGAAATATGCAATTCTCATATTCTTCAGGAATATTTCGTTAATTTCCAGCAAACTTTGTCTCAAATAAAGCGTAATTTCAGCGAAAAAATAAAGCTCAAATAGCTCGCGAATCTCTGATCTGCGACGATTGATTCGCCGAAAATTGGCGTCATTTCGCAGATAAAATTTTGCAAACTACCCTGCGTCGATGGAGGATAGAATTTACTTTTATTTCGCTCCCTTCAGCAGGTAAAACAAAAAATAAAATAAACCCAGAACCCGATGAGGGGAGGAGTTGCACATGAGGGCGGAGGGGTGGCAAAAATATTTGCAAAGGGGGGGGGGGGATAACCTGGCACGCGTTCAGCTATTCGGCTTGTGCCAATCGTCTCCGATGTTCTCGCAGAAACAAAACATATATGAAAATTCAAAAATGAGCAAAAGCGAAATGAGAAATCTGTGCAATACATATATTTGTAAGACACCATTAGCGCATTTTATATGCTTATTATTGTGAAAATTCGAAGCTGTTTTCTGCTGAAATTCGGCGAAGAGCAAAATTGCAAATGTTCAAAATCAGACAAACATTTTCGTTTTTTCTCACAAAAAAATACATTCTTCAAAAATCAGAAACACATAGATGAAAAATCTATGCATATGCTGAATCTGTACAGATTTAAAGCTGTTTTCTGCGGGAATTTTGAGCCAAATTTCAAGTTTCAGAGCGAAAAATGGTTTGAGTTTTCCCATTTGAAAAATATTGCATATTTGAAAATAAGTAAAAGCTCAATGATAAATCTATGCATAAATCTGTGTACCAAGAATAAGACACCATGCTTGTGAATATATTCAAAGCGCTATTATTTTCTGTTGAAAATGCGGCGAGGAAAATTTAGCAAAACTTTAAATTTTAAAATTCCGAAAAAATGTGTGCGTTCTCGCAAAAAATACAACTTTGTTAAAATCAGAAAAAGTTCAATCAGAAATACATCCATAAACCTGTAACAAGAAGACAACATGCTTGTGCAGATTTATAGCTGTTCACTTCTGCTAAAACTCCGGCGAGGAAAATCGAGCAAAATTCTCAAGTTTAAAATGAAGTAAAATGTTTTTGTTCCCGCAAAAAATATAAATTTTCTGAACGACGAGAATAAAAGCAAAATTAAAAATCTACGCATATACAGTACTTTAAAAAAAAACACCGTGCCACTTGTGGAAATTCAAATTTTTATTTTCGCTGAATATATAGCGAGGAAAATTTAGCAAAATTTCGAAGTGTCAAAGCGGAAAAATGCTTTAAGCTTTCTCGTAAAAATATATATATATATATATATACTTGAAAATAAGGAAAAGCTCGATGAGAAATCCATGCATAAATCTGTAATAACATGCGTGTGCAGATTTAAAGCTGCTCTCTGCTAAAAACCCTCCCATCATTAAAAATATAGCAAAAATTTCAGAGTTAAAAATCGGACAAAAATTTTCAATTCATAGCTTAAATTTCGCTTGAACACATTTATATACACACTTCCGCTGCCCTTTTTTTTCTCCACTGCATCACATCCTGGCTCATTTACTTGTACATATTTTTAAGTGGAAAAAATAAAAATAAAGATATAAGAAATCCTAGGAAAATCACCCCCAGTTGGAGGAAGTTCTTGTGATAAGAAACAGAGACGTTGCTGACAGCAGGACAAGATTATCTCCTCAGTCCCTCAACATTTCTGGCCCACGAAAGTTCCTCCTCTTTTTTCTTCATATTCCGGTTGAGAACACTTGAAAAATTTGCAAAGAACTCGATTCTATTCTTGTTTCGTGGTTTACATACGGTATGTGGTTCTCATATTTAAAATGTGTGGGTTATCGTAAATTGAAGCAAGCTTTTTTTTGCTGAAAATATTGACCACTTTGTCACACAAATTTGGAAAATATTTCTGCAATTGAAGTTTGCTGCGGGGTTCAATAATGAAATTTAAGAAAAATAGTTTCTATGTTGAAAAAATTTTACAAGAAACTCCCGAAAATGGGATTTGAAGAAAAAATCTGTGTCGATTGCAAAATAAACACGTCAAAGCGTCTTCTGCAATTATTATTTTTTAATTACATAATCATATGAGTTTTTGAAGAAAATTGACATGAGGCTGGTTCAAACTTATTCTTTTGCAAATTCAGAAACCATATCCTCTCTTTGAAATTAAAAAATGTAATTCATGAGTGATTCTATATGTTTGTAACGAATTTTGAGGAATGGGTTTTCCAAAATATTTCATATTTCATCTCATTCAAGGAATCTGCTTTTGACAAAAAAATGTGCTTCCATTTTCAATTATTTCAATAAACGAGTCCCCAGCGTAAATGTTGTAGCAATCAGCTCAAGGTTAATACAGTATTTCATTTGAAGAAGATTGTTTCCACCTTATTTTAGAAACGCTAAAAATGTAAAAATTTCTAGGACTTTTTACAATTTTAATCTAGTTCCATATTAAAATTTGCTAAAAGAAATTTTAAAACTTGGCTGCACAAAATTTTTCAGGGACGGCAAGTTAGCAAGTTATTTAAATTCTTTCTTGAGATACAGAAGCTTTTTTGGAACTCAAATTCACTTCATAAAAATATTTTTTAGTCAATAGAGGAGAAATTTACTTTTTCCTTTGTCTTAATTTTTTTTAATTTTCTTCTGATTCTCAGGCATTGTGAAAACCAAATGAGTTCCAGTTGCATGAGGTCTTCGTCATCGTCTCCTTCGATGATGACGACCAGGAATTCAGCAAGAATAACCAAAGAAATCTCAGAACCACTGGAAAATTCCTCCGCCCAGAACCCGGAAGACCTTCAACAGTGGCCAGGAAATTTTTACCAAAGATCCCACCATGGTACCAGAGGGTTGCCAGGGTTTCCCAGTCCTTGGCAACAACCAGCCACTTCTGGACATGATGCCCATCAGCAAATGTACCCAGGTTTCAGTCAACATCATCATCATCATCATCAACAAGTTGGGTATTACAACCAGATGGGACAGAACTTTGCATTACATGCTAGTTCTTGGGCTCAGCAGGCTGCAGCAGCTGCTGCTGCTTATGATCAAGCCAGTGTCTTTCATTGTGCATTTCCTGGAAGAAGTGCCATTGGTATGTTTTTTTTCTTTTCTTTCTCAATTATAGGTAGTACCTTGCAATTTGACCTACCGCAATTTGTCTGTCATGCCGCAATTCAACGGTCAAATTTGCTGGGATGTTCACTTGCAATTCAACCTCTGCCCTGCAATTTGACCTGTTCTGTCACTTTTCTAGTGATTTTGCATCATAGCTGCTCTTAGTTAATTTTATGCAGTGTCTCACAATTCCACCATGTTGCAATTCAACCCTATCTAGACCAGCAACGGCTTATGGTCAACTTGTGAGATACAGTACAACCTGTATCACTGTTTGGAAGATCAACCTTCATGTTGAAACAATTGGTGTGCTTTTTTCTTGTGGGTACTCAAACAGAGTCCAATCACCATCCAGGAATGGAGTTTTACTCTGATGGCAGAGAGTGTGTCAACTGTGGTGCCATTTCCACTCCCCTGTGGCGCAGGGATGGTACTGGCCACTACTTGTGCAATGCATGTGGTCTGTATCATAAGATGAATGGCATCAACAGGCCTCTGATCAGACCATCAAGAAGACTGGTGAGTGGTGTAAGTTGACCAAAATGAGGATTTAAGATTATTTATTGGTACCATTTGACAAGATACTCTTCTTTGTTTCTTCAATGGTGCTCAAAATATAGGCAACTTCTAGGAGACTTGGGCTTAGTTGCACCAACTGTGGCACTCATCAGACCACCTTGTGGAGAAGGAATAATCAAGGGGAGCCTGTTTGCAATGCTTGTGGACTGTACTTCAAGTTACATGGTGTGAATAGGTAATGTCTCATCAACTTTGAGTTTCACTGGAAGAAGTTCAATTATGCATTCCTCACGTGCTCAGTGTTGGGGAAAGCAGCAAATGCCTGTCAAATAATGTGTATAGAACCACACTCTGCTACCATTTTTGTCAGTAATTTCTTGCAAAACAAGGGAGCTTGATGAATACAACACATCTAGAGAGGGGGTTTGTTGTTGACTGATGTAGCATGCACCTGTCAAATAATATAAACAAAATCATACTTTGCTACCATTTTTGGTTTGGATTTGTTCCCAACCAAAGGAATTTTTGCGTTGATTACAATGTTTGGATACTTGAGACAGCAATAAATCTAAGCATTTGTGGAGTCTCAGGCTGATTGTATATAGTGCTGCTTTATTCATCAAACTCCTTTGTTGGGGAACAACCTCCAAGCACTAACCTCTCCAACAAACTCCACAAGTTCAAATTCTCAACATCCTTTGAATTTGATATTGAAAGATTTGAAATTTTATTGAATTTTGCATCCTTTATTCTCCCCCAAAGGCCTTTGACAATGCGAAAAGAAGGGATCCAGACCAGGAAAAGAAAACCAAAGCCCATGAGCAGCAACAATCACAAGCAAGACACCAAACCACCACAAGACATCAAGTTCAAGCCAGACCAAGTCCAAGACACTGCTTCAAAAGCTGACACCACCTTCAGACAACTGGAAGAATGGCACAGGGCTGATTGGCAAGCCATGGCAAACAAAATGGCCACCCCTTGGCACCAGCGTCAAGACCAACAGGGTTGCCAACGCGCTCATGCTCATACCCAACAACAGGGTTTAGGCTTGAGTGAACCTTCCTCTTCAGGAGTCAATCCCTGGCTGACATGTTTTCAAAGTGCAGCCGTGGCCATGACACCTGTTCTCAACAATCCCATATTCCCTTCTGCTTCCAGTCAAAGTTTCATCAGCTGATGCCATTTTATGCTTGCTTGTATCCATTTCAGAAAATGTTGTATGAACTGTATGGGGAAAGATTGAACAAAGAAAACAATTTTGGACCTCAAGTTTTAACATTCACTATTCATAGTCATCAAGCATGATAAAACATATAAAGTTGACCCCCACACAATGGACATCCCACACAATGGTTTTTTTCACAACAGACCAGCTCTGGAGGCAGTTTCCCCTCCCACACAACAGACTAAATCTACCTAACAGACTTTTGCTTGTTTAAAATTGATGGTAATAAAATAGTAAAAATGTCAATTTTTTAATCATTGAATTTGTTCAACAGGCTTTTCACACAGAAGACTAGTCAGTTGCACAAATCAAGTCCGTTGTGTGAGGGGTTGACTGTAATGCTCCTGTGGAGAGGAAAGAAATATTTTTAAATGCATAGGAAAGTGTATTATGCATCAACTGGAATACTGAATTAAATAGGTGCAGGATAAATTGGGCAAGAGAAATAAATGAACCAGACCTTGGCATATACACACATACACAAACAGCCTCTTAAAAACACAATTCCATGAACATGTATTTATGTTTTAAGGCAGTGTGCAAAGGCCTTGTTTGGAAACAGGGATCACTATAAAGAAACATTCAAAGGAACTGGTTTCTGATTACCATCAGCTCATCTGATCAGACATTTACTTTTTTTATTTTCAATGAAGTAGTTGAACTTCAAAGCACAGTACTGTATAGGTTCATTTACCTGACTTCTGGAGATTTCTATTTGTTTTTTAGATAAACTAAAAAATGCCTACAAATTGTTTCATGAACTATATCCTGAGCCTGACATGTTGAGAAATTTTTCACTTCAAATTCAGTTTTAATAAACTGCTCTGGACTTTGGTGTGGGCAGTCCCTTATTTTTTTTCATCTGTTAACAGCTGAACACTGCATTTTTTTGGAAAAGAAACTTTTTTCAGTGTCTTCTTTGAAAACCAAATTGGCTGATTTTTGCACTTACATTTGCAAACAAATCTCTCAACATTTTTTTATGGAAAAAAACTTGTCCTGAAAAACGTTGCTGGAAAAATTCAGCAACCTGGCTATCAACTGACCCACTAAATATATACATGTTTCACTTATTCCAGCTATAGGCTCAGATATTCATCAATGACACAATAAATATTTTTGGAGCATCAAGTCCACAACAGAACCAGGACAAATACACAAAAGTGGGTTTCACCATGAAATAATTTTTTTCTTTCCGGGCCGGGTGCAAAGGCGACGCATTTTGGAACCCGATCACTCCCCGAAAATGCTTCAGGGTTCTCAAGGTTAACATAAACTTCCTGCTTCGAAACCATTTGGTGTATTTAAGCTCTCCAGCAGTCCACAGATTTATTCGTCTGACTGGTGGTGACTGTTCATCCTTTTCTGGAGTGAACTTTGAAAAAAAAATCGAGACCATGCCAGATAATTGCTGCAAAGGAGGTAATTTTTGGAGTTTGAAAAATAAATTTTATTGAAGTGATGCAATGAGGTACCTTTTATGTTTTCTTTTCCAGTTTGCAATGAGGCTGGGTGCTGTGCTTGTTGTAAGAACTGTGGATGTGAAGGCTGCAGTGGTTCAGCAGGAGGTGAGATAAAATTTAAAAACCATAGACAGTATTTTTTATTTTTCACTAAATTTCAATTTTTATGAGAAAAAAATTATATACTTGCAGGTGAAAAATGTGATTCAGGATCCTGCTCAAGCTCCTGTTGCTGCAACCCAGAATCAGGCTGCAAGTGTGCTCCAAAGGACTGCTGCCAATAAGACACAATCCGCATCAGAACCCCTTTCAAATGTTCAAGGCTTCCTTGTGTGACTAACCATTGTGTAATTCATTGCAAAAAAAAAATAAAACACTGTGTTGAATAATGTGCAAATCATTTTCTGGTTCATTGAAACTGGTCTCCAGCATGCAGCATTCTTCCAAGCTTATCAATTTCAGAAATTAGGAATAATCTGATTGTACAAAAGAAAAATACATAAATGGACAATCTTGTAAATATTAAATGTAACAGGATATAAATTACTTGTTTGTGACCTTGTCAACCAGGGAATACACTTTTAACTACATCATAAAGGTGCAAGTTGAAGATCAACAAGCTTTATTTTCTGTTTTTCACCATTCACAAAGTTCAAGCAATGTCCCACATCCAAGCTCCCTCCCCTCCCCACCCACATTCATACAAACACATTCCATCACAACAGGATAGAAAATAAAAAATAACTGTGTATATGGATACTAAAATAAAAGAAAATACATCCCAAATTTCACAACTGATGCAAATGCATACACTTTCTTCCCCTTGCCAATAAAAAAATGAAAAAAGCAGTAATACAAATTGCAGCATACAGCAATAACTGAACCCAAATTGAAGCACAAGGTGTTCAAGATGCTCTCAGACAAGTTTGAAAACTGTCTTGCACAAATTATATACATATAGCTTAAATTTCACGTAACTTCATTACCTAAAGATGTTTTTTTCTGAACAGGTGAATATTATGTATGTAAAATCATATCCAACTATAATACAAGAAAATCAGAATCTTCACTGAAATTCCAAAATGCTAGAATTGATTTTTGAAATCCCCTCATCCCTTGAATATACTCTGAGTTTTGTGAGATAAATCACATGTATTTTCAGTACATGCAGCACTTTTTCAAAGTATGCATACAACTTTTGAAAGCTCACATGATGAGGATAAAGGGCTGAACCATTCAATGCATTGTTCCTGGTTATAAAAGAACACATTTAGCAAAAGAAGGTACAGCAGTAGTTTGAAAGAGATCACATTTGTAGACCAGCACATTGACATGCCATACATTTTATCACTCCCCTTCATTTATGTAATTAGAAATCAATAACATCAGAGATTGTACAAAATTTCTACACAAGAATGATACAATATTATACAGTACTTCATATCCAGGACATGAATCAATAGAATAATATCACTGGCACATGCACTGAGTGCATGACCTGGTTATTTGTGCACAATTTATATGATGCTCTTGATGAATGAGGGATGAAGTCACCAGCACTGGTTGCTCAAAGTACTGTAAATTGAACCTGTCTCTCCACTGTGCCCCATGGGGTGTCTGGCCATGAACGCGTTGAAACTGGTCTTGGAGGAGACTTCAGTCAGAAGTGAGCAGTTGAAGAGTCAGGTTGTATTGTTTTGAGAGCTCTGTTCCATGGTATACCTCGTCTTGCTTACCTTTTTTTCATTCTTAGATGAGCACAGAATGTTATGAATAAGTGATATGAGTTTTACTTTGAAAGAAAGGTGCTGGATAAAAAATGGATGCGCATATTGCAATTTAATGTAGGATCCAATTCTGAGTTTGTGATATGTAATTTGTAAATATTTTTTATTAATTTTCAAAGCTTCACAGAGGAATCCTATCAGAGAAAACAGGAGTGAATGATACTTTATCAAAGATCCAATACTGTAATACTAAACTAAACAATTCAGTAAAATTGCAATAAAAGTGAAGTGAATATCAACAAGTACAATATTGAATCTGTACATCAGCCATCGCATTTGCAAGTTGAAAAAATTATAGTACCCATGGCAGTATCAATCAGGAGTTAGGACAGATTGGACAGTAACCCTTCCAGGCATAAAAAAGTGCAGTACTGTACACTAAAAATTATTACACTGATAGTGCAGTAAACATTTCAACATTACACACAAGACAATACAGTAACCAACAAACAATCACAGTTTCATTATTATGAAAGTACTGTATACTGCAATCAATTGAGTACCACATGTACTCACATGAGACTCACAGAAGTACAGTGAGACCCCAAGATGCGGACATAATTGGTTCATCAAGAGTGTCCCTGAGTCAAAATGTCCCTATAAGTCAAGTCTCATTTTCCCTTAGACTTACATTATATAATTTTTAATTGGTGTTTTCTGTGCAAAATGCTCATCATAATTCCTTGAAAATAAAAATTTCTCCCTATTTAAACTGATTTCAATAAATATATTTCAACAAAATATGGAAATTTGGGGAATTTAATACTGATAACTTCTGTACAGTGCATATAAATGTTGGTTTAATCTTGAAAAATAACATTCAAGTGAAAAAGTGAGAAGGAAGTCCCTCTATACTGGAGGTAATTTTTTAAATTAGCTAAATGGATGGTAAATTGGTGAGAGGAATTCCCAAGAACTTTTCTTACATCAATTTTAGGGTTGGAAATATCTGCTTCTTGTAATTTTGCCTGAAATGTATTTGCAATTTTAAAACAAAATGTCCATATGTTGAGTCAGTGTCCTCATGTTGGGCCTATTTTATTAATTTTTTATGGGAAAATAAGTGTCAGTATGTCAAATTGCCCGCAGGTCAAGGTGTCTGCATTTGGGGGTCTCACTGTACTTTTGAATTGAATTGTTTTTTATAAATATTGTAAAATCTCTGAGTAAGAACCTGCACTCCATTTTAGTGACATCTCAAACCATAATATTTAAAAAAAATACGAACACCCAAGTTTGAATTTAGACAAGAGTCAATCATGAATTCAACTAATTTTTCATTGTCTCCAGTAAAACAAGTTTTTCAGTTAAACCTGGTGAAAATTTCTCATTAGAGTCAAGTACAGTATATGCTGATGCACACCTACACTGTTGAAACTTTAAAAATATTTACATTGGCATATATATGACATCAAGCACATCACTTTTTCATCTTAAATTTGAGAAAAAAGGTGCACATGATACTGAAGTAAATACAGCACTATTTATTCCTTTAAATTCTCAGCAGTACAAGAGCAATGTACTGCACTTGACTACTGCAGTACTGTACAATAAAAGTACAGTATCAGTAAAATGACAGTGTATTCAGTAACAATTGAAAATAAAAAATATATAACCAATAAAGTTTTAACTGGTGATGTACTGACTTTTCAATTTCCCCATATAAACATCATTCTTTCAAGGAATAATAAATAACAAGGAAAAAGAAACTGCGCACATACGCAAGCGTGTGAGACACAGAGCTGTGACATGCACACTGCTACACCCAGTAATGTAATAATTCACACACACACCCACAGAAGGAATGGTTACTTTTTTGGGGCCGTGTGCAAAAACTGTGTATTCGGGAACTCGATCCCACACCAGAGCAACATTCCAGAGAACTTGTGTCTGATTCACGACCCTGAACAAAAAAAAACCAACATCAGTTCTCATTCAGCAAGACTATTTGGTGGTATTTAAACCCTGTGCTCAGTCCACAGATTCATTCACTTGACTTATTGAGCCCTTTCTTTGAACAAGTGAAGTGTGTGGAGAAAGAAACCATCAATAAAAATGCCAGACAATTGCTGCAAAGGAGGTAATTTTTTTGGCTTCCAAATTTGTGATGAGTGAATATTTAATGAGTGATGTTCCATGATATTTCAGAGTGTAATCCAGCTGGGTGCTGTGCTTGTTGCAAGAACTGTGGATGTGAAGGCTGCGAGGATTCAACTGCTACTGCTGGTGAGATATTTAATTAGTCCATCACAACCCTTATAAACTGACTTATCTAATTTTTTATTTCCATGAACAATTTCAGGTGAGAAGTGTGGTTCAGGATCTTGTTCAAGCTCCTGTTGCTGCAATCCAGAATCAGGCTGCAAGTGTGCTCCAAAGAACTGCTGCAATTGAACTTGCAATCAACAACAGGATCCCTGACACATCTTACAATACTTGGCATATGTTTGACTAACAATGAAATTATAATTACATATACAGAATTACATATGATGTATTTGCATGAAACCTATGAGTCCTTTTTTATATGATGGATTCATGTTTTTCAATTGATTCCAACTATTTCTGACAGTCCATTTGAACAAACTGATGTATGGAAGATTTCCTGCACTTATGTGTGATTATGTTCCAGCAAAGAATTTGGCCACATTGAAAAACAAGTTCTTTGCACAAAATGAAAACTTCACAAAAAGATTTTTTAAGGAAACCACACTTGACTTATTTTAGAATTGCTGTTTTTTGGAATCCAGTATCAAATATGCTTTGTTTCAAACTTGTCAAAATACCCCATTTTCTCAAGTAACAGAAATTGAACTTTGTTCAATAGGATCACATATAAGCACGTACACTGTTTAAATTTTTGAGAAGCTGTATACCTGCTTATGAATAAGTGAAGTCAACTCACTTATACTACTTTATTATGAAAAGAGGTGCATGTGGTACTTGATGCAATATGGTAATAAGCCATCTACAGTATTTCAGGAATGAAAATGAGCTGCATGTAATTTGCTAGTTTTATAGTGAGATACAATCAACCCCTTGCACAACAGACTTAATTTGTGCAATAGACTAGTCTGTTATGCAAAAAATCTGTTGTGCAAATTCAATTAATAGAAAATTAACATTTGCCATTAATTGCAAACCACCAGAAGTCTGTTATGCAGATTCAGTCCATTCCTCTGGAGGGAAAACCGCCTCTAGAGGCAGTTCATTGTACAAAAATCCATTGCCATGGAGGTCTGTTGTGGGGGGATTTACTGTAATAATTCAAGTGGTGCAGTTTAAACAAAAAACCCTTGGTTGGAATTTTATAGGAAGGGTTCATTGTAATGGGTGTATTTCCAGTAAAATCTGTAGGTAGATTCAGTTTATGACCCAGACAATATTTTCTTCAGGTGGTTTATCTGATTTAAGTAAGAAAGTTACAGTCAACCCTTGCTTGATGTTTTTAGTTGGTGCAGCGGGAAAAAACGTTAGCTGAAAAAAACGTTAAGCAAGGTAGTCTCTCCCTTAGCATATAAGGGAAAAACATTTAATTGGTGTCAGGCAAACTTTTCTAAAGGTAAAATTCAGAAAAAAATTAATCAAAGAGTGTATTCCAACAACTGAGCTTTATGGACTGCCGTCACATTTAAAAAGGAACCACAGTTCTTCACTCAATTAAAGTCAGAGATTCATTTTAAACAAGGAAAGGTCCAAGTGTTAACCAAAATTAAGTGTGTGACACTGCAATTGTTCATAAAATAATTGTAACACCACACCACCACACAGGAAGCACATTTAAAGCTGTGGAAAAAGTCACATTCAAGAAAATGTACATGAGCGAGGGAGGGAGGCATCCACATTGATCACCCAGAGCTGCACAACTGCAGAACGTTAAGCAAATTTTGGAACGTTAAGCAAGGGGATTTTTCTCACAGGACCAGGAATGTTAAGTGAAAAAGCGTTCGGCAAATGGAACGTTAACCAAGGGTTGACTGTATTTTCATGTTCAAAATATGGCCTACCTAAAGCTGAGAGTTGATCTGAATAACACAATTCCAATCCTGATGGTTTTAGCAGACAGGTGCTTGTAATTTTTCCTTGTACTGTATGTCTAAACTTTGACTGAATGACAATATTGGATTTTTACTTTCAGTTTTTGACTTCAATTTTGGAAAATATTATAGATAGGAATAAGTCAACCAATTTTTTCTTCACATGGATACTTTGTCAGCAGCTACACTCCTTAAAAACTTCACAGAATAAATCAATCATTGCATCAAAAAAAATTAAAATGTAAAGATGATGCAATTCTTATATTGGTAGATTCACAATGACAAATCCTCACTGAGTATGCATGACATAGTCACTGCAGTAAAATTTAGAAAACTGACCTCAAAAGACAAAAATTATTCAGCTTATTCTTGAAGATTCATTGGGGCTAGAAAACGTCTTGTGAACTCCCTCACTGAACCCAAAAGCATTTCCATCAACTTTAGCCACCAGAGATCAAATGTCCAAATTCAGTTTTCATTCCCTAGCCCGAAATCTGAGCAATATAAACCACACACCGGATCCATGAAATTTTGGCCCTGTTCTCAGCAATTCTGTGCTCAGTAGGCCTGAACATGATGATGATGATTATCGTGGTAAAGTCTTCCTCTTTCTCCTCCTTTAACTGTAAAAAACATATGGTGCACGGTTCAGCAATTTTTCTACACATGCATAAAATTATTTTTCTGAAAATACGGTTCAGTTTCATCACCCAAAAAAAAATGCTGGGTCAAGCTCCTTGACCCTTGCGAGAAAATCTTTTTATCTTCTTCTTCTTATGTGAAATTGAAAAAAAAATAATAATTCAAGCTGTTCATGGCAATGGAATGATCAACTGGCTAATTATTTTTTTTTGGGCGCTGTTGGCGTTCAGGAAGGGAAAACTTCCCTTGTGACACTGGTTTTTCAGCTATTTTTTTGTGTGCGTGTTTTGTTTTTTTTGCTGTTGTTTTTTTCATGAATTTGTGTTCTGAATTGTTGGATAGGCCAGTTAAGGCACACTTGGTGCTTGTATCTGGGACAGTTGAGTGCGGATCCGCTGCAAAAGCACTGGACCGTAAAGAAAGCCGCGCGGCTTGGTATAGTACCACATGTGGGACTTCCAGTTTCACTCAAGAATAATTAGAAAAGGGCTTGGCCAGTTCAGGTGGATGGGATGTTGAAATGATTTCACCCCATTGGGCGTGTCTTTGGAAGAAAAAGAAAGGAAAGATTTAGATTATTATGACAACAGGGGAAAAATCATACAATCCTTCTGCAATGGTGCCAAAATATTTTCCAACATTCAGTCTCCTATAGAACATTGTTCCCAATCTTTCTTGCTCATGGACTGCCAAATTTTAACGAAATCTTTTGAGGATCAGCAAATTGTCTTAAAATTGTCTGCAGAACAGGTAACTTTTATGTTTTCTCACATGATTTCAACTGCCACTTTTTCAGAAATTTTGGATAATTAAGGAAAACAGGCTTCATTACTATATCTTGTATGAATGTATCAAGCTAAAGAAATTTTTACAAGGACCAGCAAAAAAGGCTGGTCTGCATACCACAGGTTGGGGAACACTGTCCTGGAACACATTTATGTAGGAAAAGCCTAAATGTATGAGCTATGTGAAAAAAAAGTTGCTGGGGTAAAATCTGCCATTTTTTAGTGTATCCCAGAATATGTTTGTAGCAAAATGTATCCTGACTGGTTGGCTTATTTTAATGGAAGCATTTTATTTTACTTATTTTAATGGAAGCAAAGAACAATATCTAGAATTTAGGTTATATCTGTGTCTAATTTCTAATTTGGGTGTTCTTTCTTTGAAATATTTCATTTTTAAAGTCACAAGAAATGGGGTGCTTATCTGGTTTGGGGATATAATTTTATGAACATTTTTTTCTTCTGAGAACCCCTACATAGTGCAAATCTTACTCAAGGGTGCATGTTATTCCAGTACATACAATCCTGTAATTTGTTTAAAGGACTTATTTTGCCTGAGATACAGTTACTTAGCAATCCCTTTTCTTTTGAATTAGGAAATTTAAAACCAATTCACTTGCCTTTGCTTTTTCCTTCCCAACATAAATCTTTACCTAATTTTTGAGAATTGGGACAACCCAAGCACTCATTTCCCAGCATTTTCATAAAGAGGAACTGCAATAGTCCACAGCAGCCAACACAGCAAAAAATATGGAAAAATTAAAATTACCCACATGTCCTCCTCAACTGAGGATACTGCCGCTGCCTGTCCCTCTTTATGACTGCTCTCTGTTGGCGAAAAAGCATTCAACCTGTCCTACAACTCTCCCCCAACGGGGGCCCGGTAATAAACCGGGTCTTCCGCCAGTCTTCAGTCACTAGTGAGCAGTCGACCGGTCAGCTTCCCAAAAAGTGCATCATGTGTGTGTGTATGGAACATTTTGTATTTTTTTAAACTTGGACGCGGCTTTTGTTCATGAAAAGTAATTTTGTGTCACGCTGTTTGCTTCCTCATTCCGCAGAACGCGATAGTGAATGTGTGTATATAGTCAGTTCATTGCTGGTTGAGGAATCAGCAGCAGAAGGGCTGCATTGGGGCGATTTTTGGATCTCCAAGTTTTGTACTGGTTCTTGTGATGGACATTTTGAGGGTTTCAGGAAGTTCAATTTCATTGGATGAGATTTGAAAGCTGTGATTTATTGCTCAGATGGAGTTGCATGTCTGATGAAAAATATTTCTTCAAACCATTTATGCTGAACAATTTACTTTCCTGATACATTATTCAAGATCATTACTTGCATAGTTTGAGATTTTATTGATGTGGTTTGCTTCAAAATAATTGCAACAAGTTGTCAATTTATTAAAGACTGGAAATTCAACAAAAAAAATCCCATGGCATCAGAAGATCTGCCTTATTTTCTGGTTCTTTGTATAAGTGTCACAGGTGATAAACTGCTGGTGGAGACAATATTCAGCTGATGGATGCTCAGGACAAAACTAATTATGAACAATAAATGGCTAATTTTGGTCCATAGCCAAGAAATCTCAACTATGACTCATTGTTGGCACAGTAATATGGTGAGGGCAGCATTGAGTGGATGGATGGCCAGGAACATACTTTATATAGAGGTTTAATGCAGATTAGGTAGATTTTATTAGCACAGTACTGTATAAACAACTACCCTTGATACTTGTTAGGTGTTTTTGTGCTGTAGTTACCTGGTGAAACTCCAGTCCTCCCCCACCTCAGTCTGTCAGTATTTATAGTTTGGTTAGATGTTTTCAGTTATGAACCTGATTCCACCATTTCAGTGCATCCAATCATAGCTTTCTTGAATGAATGAATGAGCAGAACACTTTATTTGCTGCTTTTTAGCATTCACAAGGCACAACCAAGACTCCCGCATCCCAACCCCCTCCCCACCCAACCCAACTCCCCCCAAAGACATTCAATCACTTCAAAGCATGAAACAAAGCACAAACCGATGACTAAAACAAAAGAGAACACACTCCACAAAATAAAACTGGACAACTGACATAGCTTTCTTATTTGTCAGAACTCATAGCAGAACCCAAAATGCCTTCCATTTACAGTACTTAGGTTCACCACAACAAATACCTGAGCAAACTGTAGTAGGTGGCACACTGAATTTGTGTTGATTTGACACCATCTCAGTGTGTCACCAACTCACCAAAAGTTTACTTATGGTGTGGTATTTATACTGAAGTAGTGATTCTTTGAGTATAACCTATGGATCTCAACAATTTGAATTTCAAAGTGAAATTTATTTGCCTGATGCAGATTTTAGCCAAATCTAAAATCTAAATATTCATCCAACTCCCTACACATATTTTTCAGACAAATGCCAAGATGAATTACAACAAAATAAAAACTGGAGACAGTGAAATAGGTTGCACAAAACTAGCAAGAACCACCTGATGAGATACATTATTGTTTACAGAATGTGCTTGCTATACAAAATGCATGGGGTACTATATAGCATTGTGGCTGAAAAATAATCTTAGAGGGATCTTTTATAAATGTTGTACTGTATTTTTCATAATACTGTAATCAATTTATTTGATATTCCACACAAGAATGAGTACTGGAATACAGCATTACTTCATTTGTTAAATGGTACTGGCCAAGTC
Source organism: Notodromas monacha (assembly GCA_905338405.1). Classification (NCBI taxonomy): domain Eukaryota; kingdom Metazoa; phylum Arthropoda; class Ostracoda; order Podocopida; family Cyprididae; genus Notodromas; species Notodromas monacha. The sequence continues at coordinate 12,963 of CAJPEX010001372.1, read as the reverse complement.
AGCTCAGGTGAGGGGATTTTTCTTTTTAATTAACCATGCTTTCAATGCCCCTGTAATCATATGCAGCATAAATACTTCTTCATGGAAGCATTTAAAATATGCAAATATAAAAAAAATATATATATATATAAATAAATAAATTGAATAAATTAAAATATTTCAAATATGCTGTGCGGTACACAACCCTGCGGTATTATACCAGGGTTGTGTACTGCTGCTAAAATACTGTGGGGTTGTGTACCACTGGTATTATACCAGCGGTACACAACTCTGCAGTATTTTAAAGGGGTTATGTACCACTGGTATAATACCAGCATTACACCACCCCAAAAAATACCTGAAGGGGTTGTGTACCACTGGTATTATACCAGCAGTACAGTACTAAACTGCGCAGTATTTTAAATACTGTGGTTCTGAAAAGATTTGAAAAGATTTCACTGCGGACACTCTACTACTAGTTTAGGCTTAATTTTTTGCATTAGTACTGTTGATGCTTTGAATGTATATGATGAATTTGTAAATTCCAAGCCACATTCAATCTTTAAAGCTTTGAAGAATAATTAATGATGATGCATTAGTTTTGAAAATTTTCACAGGAAGCATTAAACTAAAATAATGCTGAATTTCTGGACATCAATTTTTTTTTATCATGAGCGTTCTTCTAAATTCAAATCATTTTGGCAAAACCAAATGTGATTGCAGTAAATAATTTGAACTTAAGGCAAAATCAGACAAAAATAACTAAAAATAAATCGAAAGATTTTATCTGGAATATAGTAAATAATATCTCTGGCGAAACATTTCCCACACTATAGTAAAAAAAAAAAGGACTGAATACCCATTTAAATCCGGTTACTTCACACATTTCTCGAAAATAAATCGGTCGTGATTTAAATGGATGAAAATCGAGAATATTACCTTCAAGCCCAAGAACCTGTTGAGAGCATCTGGCACTTGAACGTACCACAGATGGCACCTTTTTTTTTACGGTGGCCCATGACATTTTTCTCTCACCATTCAGTCCAAACCACGGTTCAAAGAACTCGCAAATTATTCCTGACTATAATCATTTAAGAAAAAAACAGTTGCTCAAGTGTCTCGAAAAAAAGGAACATAATTGAAGCACTTGGACACGACTCGAGTTTCCTTGATTAATAACTGGAAATTAATTTCACTAATCGCCCTCAACGAGGTGATTAATCATACATTTCCCCCCCTCATATGACGCCTTGTTTCTCAGATATAAAATAAACTTTTTTTTTTCCTTGAGAAAATCGTCGAATTAACACATGCGATGCGAAAGCAGATGACTTTCGTGTTCAGTGAAAGGCCCTCTGGAATCGCTTGGCAGAAAAGCTGTGTTTTATAGCCTTTTTTTTTTTCCTCTGCTGTCCAGAAGAGAAGAAGAATGAAAAGAAGAAGAAGAGAATTGTAGTGAAGTGAGAAACGTGGCCGTTTCACTTTCCTGAACATGTGGTGCTTCAGCACATTTCCTTTTCTTGATGAATGATTCTTCATATTTTTGCCTTCTTGCTGGTACCAGAAGTTATGGGGTTCCAGCAAGGTTTAATGAGGGTGAAATTCTGGGTGCTCGTCCAACTGGAACTGATTTTTGTGTGTGACTGAGTTCAGAGTTGGATGTGGTGATTATACTTGCTGGTGTAGGAGGGTTGGTGTTGATTCATGGGCAATATACAGCCTTTCATCTGATGACACCTCATCATCCTTGTGAAATACTTCCCCTGATTGGTTGATATGCTGGCCATCAATATTTTATATAGCATTTACTTGTGTTTGAAGTCTTATTGTTCAAAATTTGAATTCAAGAAGAATGGAATTGCCTGAATTGATTGCTGGTGGAGAATAGTTTTTTTTTTGTTTCCAGGTTTATAAGCAGTTAATCATTTGATTGTATACCTTCCATTTTATTATTCCAACATCAGTATCTTCCATTATAAATAAAAGAAAACTGCAATAATTGTCTCTGGTATTTTTTTTTTCTGCAGCAGCATTTACTGTTTTATATAGAGATGATGACAATCATTTATTGAAGCTTCAATGTTGATGATTTTCCTGAGTTTATGATCAACTTTTAGAAAGAAGGGATATAAAAATGTCTTTTGTTTCCAAGTTTCTAAGTGAATTTTCTCATTGCTGGGTAGTGTACAATGCATCATGGTGTTCCTTGGGTGATCCTGGTTTCCATTTGATGATACCTAACATTTAAATTCAGAGAATTCAGTTTTTATTCAGTTTATTCAGCATACTCTCTTAAGGATGCACATTATGTTATCAGGATTCTTTGAGCATAGTTTTGGGATTATGGAATATTTAATCAAGTAGTGTGAGGCCCAGTTGAAAAATATTTTATAACAATAATTAAACCCATTTCTGAAAAAGTGTTTTACAGTCTTTTTTCAAACCAAATAGGAATATTTCCTTAATTTTCCCCATGCATGCCTGCATAAAAAACTTCCATCGTCAAAGTAGTATCTTTAACTACCATTAAGTTTTCACAGACATTAATTTTAAAAATTGAAAGTGGTGCTTGACAGATGTCATCATCATCACCCAGTGTTTTAAATTGTGATCATGGGTCATTGCCATATGTTTTCCACCTTCACTTTTGTGGCAAGAAAAACAATTTTAGACTTTATTAAGATACCTACAGATTTCTGAAAATACAGTGATACCTCTACATGAAGACACCTCAAAATTGGGACAATTCTACCTTGAGGACATTCATTTTTCCATAAAATAGGCCCAGACACTGACTTAATTGACATGTGGACATTGCCTGATAAAATTGCCAATAAGTTTCAGGACAAGTGACTTAATTTCAGACTGAATTGCAAGAAACTTATATTTTCAACCCTAAGATCTATGCAAGAAAAATTCTATGACATTTCTCCCATCATTTTCCCATCCAATCAGCTAATCAAAAAAAGTACCTCCAGCATAGAGGGACTTCCTTCTCTCTTTGCAAATCAAATGTTATTTTAACAGATGCCAAAATTGTGATGGACTGTACATAAGTACAGTATTCAATGTTCCAAATGTTCTTATCAAGTTGAAAGATATTGACTGAATTAATTTCAATGTGCAGACACTTTTTTTCATAAAATCCTTTTAATATTTATTCTGTTAAGCACCAAAATGATTTAATGAAAGTCTATGGAAAAATGAGACTTGACTTGGGGACACTGTTGAAGCACCAATTAAATCTGTTCTTGGGATCTCACTGTACTGTAGTTACAATAAAATCATGCAAGAAGATTCATTTCTACCAGTAATTTTCAAATGGTGAAATGAGATGGAAAATTATACAGTACTGTACTTTTATTATTCCCCAAAGCTGTTCAAGAAAAATTCTTCCAGGGACTTGTTTGCATAAGAGAGTGAGCTGTATTTCCCACACTGACAAAAATGTGTCACAGTACAGATATGTGGGTCAGAAACTTGTTACCTAGAGATCTGAAGACCTGTATCTTCCCAGAAACCAGTGGTGTGGAAAATAATCCATTTATTCCACCTTCTTCCTCCAACCTGGAAGTGCTAAATATGGAGCAGAGTACTCACGAGAATTCCCAACCAGGAAAAAACCTTTTGAATCATGAACAATTCCTTGACGGATTTCGCTCTATCATCTTGTGGTTTATTTCTTTTTTTCCAGCTAGAAAAAAAAAAGTGTCGTTATGCCATCAGTGGAAATCACTGACGCGAAACAGTGATCTTTCACTTTAGTCCCTTCTGTTTTGGGGGACGTGGAAAGAATAAGAAACTTCCATAAAAAAAGGATACCATGAGGACAACTTTAGCAGACACAATGACATCCTTCACTTCAGCAGGGGACAGAAATGCTTCAACATTGACAATGGAACCAACAGGGGAACCATCAGAAGTGGCACTGTTCTTTTCTGGATACCGCCTGAGGAGTGAAATTTGGGCTGCACCATTGGTGGCATTTGCTGCCATTGAGATGTTCCTGGTGGCCAGTTTTGAAGCCTATGTCATAGTCAGGGTTGTGGCTGGCAGGGCACCATACAGGAACTTCTACCTCAACCAGGTTTGGGTTCAAATATTTCTCATCTGATGAGACCCATGGATGGATTCATTATTGCACAACCATTCCATTTGGAGATGACCATATAATCAAATTAATCCTCAGAATGACCTAATACTGGGTTCTTGAATTTCCTGCAGGTATTCTGTTTTTTTTTGTACCTATTGTGCTTTTACTGAGTTTCCTTCTTCCTCCATTGCCAGCACAGACATCAACATAGTGTGCCTTGTCTACCCAGTGCTATGGATAGTCACATTAGTCACCAAAAGTGTTGAATAGTATTTTAAATTGTCAAACTACCCACCAAAATGGTTTGGACAGTGTTTTGAATAGTCTGGATAATGCTTTAAATGGTTTGGACAGTGTTTTGAATAGTCTGGATAATGTTTTAAATGGTTTGAACAGTGTTTTGAATAGTCTGGATAATGTTTTAAATAGTTTGGACAGTGTTTTGAATAGTCTGGATAATGTTTTAGAATATTTAGATGGTGTGGATAGTGTTTCAAATAGTATGGATAGTGTTTTGAATAGTATGGGTTATGTTTTAAATAGTATGGATAGTGTTTTAAGCAGTCAAGTTAGTCACCCAAATTGTTTGGATAATGTTTTAAATGGTTAAGTTAGTCTGCTGCAGAGCATCAATCATGTCAAATTTGTTCTTCTGCATTTTGAAGGAATGTGTAGAAGACCATCTTGTGAAAATTGGTCTTTTCTGCTGATGACATTGTTGAAATTATTTCCTCCAATTTTTTATCCATAACAGGTGCAGTTGCTTGGAAATTTCATGATGAGTGCTGTGGCACTCTTCTATGCCAGTGACATGAACCCCATGTACTGTGTTGTGGTGCGTTTTGGTACTGGAATGTCCTATGCACTAGTTTTTGCTGCCATGTTGGTCAAGAGTGTCTTTCACCTCAGTGTGCAAAATGGGGTATACCTGCCAACTTCATACCAGGCCTTGTTATTGCTTTTTGCACTGTTGCCCCAGGTAAATTTGTCTGTGAAATTTCATAGTCATGGTATTGAGTGTTGTTTTATTTTTGGATGATTTCAGGTGATACTAGGGATACAGTGGCTTGTGACAAAGCCACCATCTTTGGTGACCATGGCTGCTGCAGCAGCTGCTGCCAGTCCAGTACTGACAACTTATTCTCCAACAGAACCTCCACTGTTTATGTCCAGCTCTGTGGAAACAATGTCAACCACAGTTTCCATGGATGTGATCATCAACAGGGGATTGGTGTGTGGAACACCCTACAGGTTGAGTCATTTTGGGAAATTAAATGCCATTTTCTCTGAGTAATTAATGTGGTTTTTTATGTTTAGGGAGTCTGTGATGGCTTTGGTGTATGTGATGTTCCTGCTGGCCTTTGTTGCTGCTGTGTCATTCAGGGCTAAGGCACTCAGAGAGGCCCAAGGTGACCAGTGGTGGCTTGGGGTAACAGTTGGTGAGTCAAAACCAGCAAGTGTTAAAACATCTAGTCATTTTAATGCAAGAAATACCGTATTTACTTGAGTACCACGCGCACCTTTTTTCCCAAATTTCAGAAGAAAAAAAGAGGTGCCCATCATGAGCGGGTACAAAATTTTCAAGAAGTTTTAGGAAGTCATGCTTGCATTATACTTCATTATAATGGATAAATCTGGAACAAATATAACAAGAAAACATTTTTGTATTGAAAAAGTTGATAATTCATCAGATTTTTGTTTGATTCACGCCTAAAGTCAAATTTTTTGTTTTTATTTTTGAAATTTTCTGGTTTTAGATTCACTAAAAATTGGGGTGCCTGTCTTACTTGGGGGTAAGATTTTTGCAAAATTTCCAACTGAAAAACCCCTGTGCGCGCCTTACTCAAGGGCACGTGGTACTCAAGTAAATATGGTACTCTCCATATTTCTCCATGCTTTGAGTACAGCTTACTTGTATTGTGAAAAATTTCTGAGTGAGAATCTTTAAAACCACTGTGGGATGAATAACATTTTGAACAACTGCCACTAATGCAGCCTCAGAGAGTCAGATCCGAGACATTAACCCAAAAAAGGCTTTTTATTACTCTGTGGTCTTTGGTAGGGTTTTTGCTGCCAAAATTCAAGAAAATGTTAGTCATTGTTCATGTTTACAGGTATGGGAGTTTAAAATCTCTGTCTCCTTTCCAATTCAACCTTATTGGTGATTATTTTTCAATGGAGTCCCTCCACCTATTCAAGAACAAGAGAAGCACAGAGTTTGACATAAGTTTATGAATTAACCCTCAGAAATGTTCTCAGGTATGTGCATAATTTTATGGCTGATGTGGATCCTGACTGGAGCAGCCTTTACACAAAGACATAGAGATGGTTGTCTTGGGATGGGTCTTATAACCATCTCAGCAGCCATTTTAGTACTCACAGCTTTCCCTCAAGGAGCCAGGTTGGCACGTGCAGCTGCCACAAGCACTCGCAGATGTCATCCCTCTGATGATGACGCTTTATCCATAAGGTTTCTTTCTCTTATTGAGTCAACTCCAAGGTTTTTTTTTATATAGAAAAGATACATGTGTGTGTTTTTGTGGACCAGGTGGGAAGATGAAGCTTCAACAGCTTCTTCACTGTATTCACCATCATTTTTCCACTACAAACCACCCAAGTCCATGGCCTCTGACTCCTTGGATGGGAGGTGCCAACAACTGGGGGTTCCACCAAGAGGCAGATTCACTCCTGAGCAGAAAAGTATCAGTCCTGCCATGTTGTTCTGAGGCTTACATCCTTTTCTTCTTAGGGTCTGTCTTACACTTTCTTTTTCTGGGCTGTTTTAAAGGACTATAACATAAGCACAGGGTCTTCATAAGCCATGATTGTAGCACTTGCAGTATGTAGAGATTTAGAGCTATCTTGCATGCAATGCATCCCACTTTCAGTTTTTGCATTATAAAATACAGTATAACAGACAGGGACATTATTCTCTTCAGCATAATAAATCAATCAAAACTAAAAATGAAGTATGTAATTGTTATCTGAAATTTTGAGAGGAAATGTCAGTTGAAATTATCTGATGATCAATAAAAGTTGGCTTTTCTCTTGATACAATTCCAGCCAAACATTCACTTGCTGAATTAAATTATGTTTCTGTTCAGACCTGTCTTCAAGCCCACCATTGTAAAATTTGATAAATTCCACTATAGCTGCCTCATAGGTTATCAACTTAATTTTTGCAAAAAAAAGTAGACACTTTTTAAATGCTGTCAGTGCCATCATGAAGTCTTTCAAACATAAATTTTTCAAATCTGAAAAAAATTCATTAAACTTTGCCAGTTTACATAAAGATGTGTGGAACTTTGCCAGTCCCCAAGAATATTATGGAAATTTGCTGGCCCATGGGCCCAAAAAGGTTTGGGAGCACACTGCTGTAGTGCATTGCAATGTTAATTGAAAAAAAGTTATATGATGACAAAGCATGACCAATTTAATTTCCACTTGGGAGTTATTTTATGGGTGCACACATAGCTTGACTTTCTGGAAAGGTCCTTCCAAATGATCCTGTATGAAATTCACTTGACATATTTTTTAATTTGTTGCTCATAGCTTTCACTTGTGCATTCACAGTGGAACTGGTGCCAATGAAGGTAAAAATGCCTGATGGATCAACCAAGAGAATTGTGGAGCTTACACCAAGAAGACCAGACCAGTCCAGACACAATGTCCACAAGCCCTCCAAGAGAGGAAGGTTTCCTTCAACAGAAAACCCAGAAGTGTTTTATCTCAAAGGTGGTGTTTGGTCTGCTCCTATGATGTATTGAGGCCTATAACCTTATTTGTTTGTTGTTGTTTTTTGTCCCCATGCTCTTGTTGCCATATTAGAAGGATATGTAGACATTTCATCCAATATTGCCAAAAAAGAGAGTGATGCTTTGGTTGTATGTCATAAGAATCCCTGGCAACTCTGCTTCCTCTTTCACCTGATGCACAGTTGAAATATCTTTAGGTCTGTGCAAAAAAAGGTACTTTGGGGTACCTTCATAATCTGGTTGAATGATCTATGAATGCTCTCCAAGTTTATCTTTCTTTTGTGTTTGCTCCTTTCTGTTTCTCTTCATGGTTACCAGGTAGCTGATCTTTTTCTGGAAGCCAAGGATTTTCCATGTTGCCACAAAATATGTTACCATTGATGCTAATGGCCAGAAATGAACTTCATGAGATACGTGTTTAACTGATTTGATTTTTTGGACTTGAAACTATGACTGTGGATTTTCTGGAGGAAGTTCTAAAAGCAATGAACATTCCTACATAAGAGATTCTCTTTGCTTTATTCAGACACAAGAAAAAATACTGTCAGTTGAGATTTCTTTCAGAGAAATGAAGGCATTTGGGCAGCCTCATCATGGCAGTGTCTTGTGTACATCAGATTGCACACTACAAAAAAAAACAGCACAAAAGCAAACACTCATGCTGGTCACACCATCTTATCTACACTTAGGTCCATGCAGGACTGAGCAGGGATCCCTGTAAAGGGTTGGGGCATGAGCATTGCACTGGCTATGCATGGCACAGAACCAGACATCTGTCTGCCCCTTAGAGAACCATAAATACTTCTGTACAACACCTGCTCAGTGTTGCCAAACTGAGGCCTGGGCCTTGCAAAGGCTGACAAGTCCCAGTCACTGCTCTTCCTCCAGGTTTTCTTTTTCTGTTTGTAGAAGTAGGTGAACCCTGCTATGATCCCCAGATGAACAAACACCACTCCCAGGGTTGCTGCTATTATTGTCCCAGTGGATGAGCACATTTGATTTTCTGAAACAGATTTTAAAAAAGTACATGTACAGAAAATGCCATATATTGGGATATGAAACAATATCCATCAGTTGAAGGTGGCCTTCATATCTTCTGTCCTATGTTTAGCTTCATTCCTGCAGTGGGAATTCATAGTTTGAGACATCATTGTAATACTGGGTATATTGCATTCCTAAACATTGATCTTAATATGAAGGATGGTGAAATTAGAAGCCATGCTCACCTTGTACAACCTGACCCACATCAGTCCTTGGGTACTGAAAGAATAACCAGCTTCCTAGTGGAGACTCTGGTTGTACCATAGCACCTTCCTGATCAAGGTACTCAGTTTTTATGTGAGACTGTCTTGGTCTTGTCCTGATGGCTGAAGATGCTGCACCAGATGAACCATTGGATTTTGGTCCCTCCATGAATTTTGTGTCCTTCAAAGGCTGGTCTCTGACTATCAACTACATATGAGAGGGGGGAAATCCATAAGCATGAACATAAAGAGTAGGTAAAATTGTCTCAATACCTTGATACTCATGTTCATGTCTCCTGGAAGCCTCTCATTCTGGTCTACAGATGGAGTTGTTGGTTGAATCTTTGCTGTTGTGGGGATTACTTCAGTATCCTTTGCAATAAATGCACTTGGTAGTCCATTGGTCATCAGGGTTTCCCCTCCTAATGGTTTCCCACTACTTTTCCAGTCATCACTGCTGTTTCCTGTTTCTGTACTATTATCTATGGTTTCCATAGTTTCAGTCTCATTGACAGACCTTCTTTTCCTTCCATGTGAATCTATGGTACCACCAAACCCTGCTCTTGAGCTGCACCTGGCCTAAAAAAAACATTTTTACTGTAGCATGAAATACAAAATTTATGACTGCTTCAGACACTCACTGGTTCACATCTGTGTTGACAGAAGTTGACTGTAGCAATGAAATTTACCACTTGTGATGCAGGGAAAGAGAAGGCCTCAAATGGTGCCACAAGATTTTTCCTGGTACCTCTGTCCTCTTCAAGGACAGGAAAAATTGCTTCATTCACAGGGCACCTGAGTTTTGAAATGGTTCACAAACAGAAAAAGGACAAAATTGCCTTTAATTTTTTAAAAGGACAGTACAGTATTTTTGTTTTAAATTTGTGACTGTCTTGGTGTATGTTTGAATGACCAAAATAGTTTTTAGGATTCTTGTAAATCTAAAACTCACCCTGAAGAGTCTATGAGTCCAAGTCTATGGCCATGTTCATTGAATGCCTCTACATTAGTGGCAAACATTCCAAAATCTGCTGCAGGGTCAATCTCCAGTGTGAAGATCAAGGGGTCTCCCAGGGTGGTCTCTGTGATGTCCACTCTTCTGAGACCATCCACTATCCTCAACCTGACAAAAGGTGCAGGGGCTGTGTTGGTTACCCTGTCTGCTCCAGTTGGATGGATAGTCATCCTGGAAAATGGTTTCATTTGATCAAATCAAAATAATATTGAAAAAAACTTTTTTATGTCATGCAATGAATGAATGAACAGAAAACTTTATTTGCCGCTTTTCAGCGTTCACAAGGCACAACAAAGACTCCCGCATCCAAACCCCCTCCCCACCCAACTCAACTCCCCCCAAGACATTCAATCACTTCAAATCATGAAACAAAGCACAAACCAATGACAAAAACAGAAGAGAACACACTCCACACAAAAAAAAACTGTCATGCAATATACCTCATGTCTATTCCTGCAAGTTGTGGGGCATAAGTGACTGTCCTGTCCTCCAGTGCATAGGAGCACTCTACCCTGACCATTCTGTCTCCAGCTTGAGTGATGACATTATGTCTTTGGATGGTGACATGGTTGACAAACATGTCCACTCTCTGTTAAACCAATGAAACAAATAAGCGTGAAATACAGCAGTTTCAGTCATGCACAGAACAGCTAGCTGTGTGACTTACATCCTGAACAGTGCCACATGGTTGTCTGCCAAGGGGTATTTCAAGGGTGACACTTGCTCTACCTTCACCATATTGCTGACAGTCTGGCCCTCCTCCCATTGCCCAGATGAGCCCAGTGAATGGCTCAGGAAACTCCACAGTGACCAACATGGCATTTGGTGTACATTCCACTCTCACTGAAACACAATTTCAATGCCAAATGCAATTACAGGTGGTACTGTGCAATTAAACCTCCTACAATTTTTATGTTTCACAATTTGACAGTCAGATTTGCTGGGAGGTTGATTTGCAATTTGAGCAGGGAGATGCAAAATGTGAAATGAACTGTAGAAAACATTGAATTTTACATTGTCTCCCAATTCAAGCTCTTTGGAATTCAACCCTAGCCCATCAATATATTAGGGTCAAATTGTCGGGTACCAAATACATATAGCTTTTGGACAGACACAAGCTAAAATTGAATTACCATTTTCACAAACACCCTTCTCCCCATAGATGTGGTCTCTGCTGGGCAGCAGTATCTCAGTTGATCCAATGGTTAAAGAGTCATCAGCACTTAGGGAACACTCTGACTGTCTTTCCACATAGTTGAAGGATCTGCAGTTGAACTCAACAGCTGAGTCACAAGCCACTCTGCAGTCATCAATGTCCCGGACTCCATACTCAAATTTGTCCACAAGAGGTAAATACCTTCCAGGATACTGGGAATACTCAGAACAGGATTCCTCTGGGGATGAGAAGCTTTTATCAAGTCCAGGGCACAATTGGCTGGTACTCAAAACTGTTCAAAGACACTTCATTTGAACAGAAAATTTATATTCTACTGTCCCAACCAAAGTCTACCAAGAAACCAAACTGTTTTTTGAAGCAACATTCGATTTTTCACAGAAACAATCCAATGGCACCATCACATGTCCTATTCATACACATTAAAAAAAACCATGTTCACAAGAAGAACAGTAACAAAAGTGTGGCCTTGCAAAGTTCACGTGATTGTGCACACTACTAAAGAAATGCAAAAGACACAAGTGTGCCTCAAACAATTTGAATTTTTTCATTGAATAAATATTAACATCAGAATGACACCTGCAGCAAAAATTTTGAAAATAAACTGAAAACTAAGTGTCAATTCTATCCTAGAAAAATTCAAACAAATATGGAAATTCATTCATTTACCACCAAAAAAGGATGCATGAGAATATGAATATTGCAACCATGCTTTAAGTTTGAGGCCCTTATTGACAATACAGTATCTCAAATTTTATTGGGTGAGTTCATAGATCTACAGAAGATGAATCTACAGAGCATCAAATTGGTGCAAAAGCAGATCACAACACTCTCATCACCAGCCCAACCATAGCAGCTACCTAAGTGGCTACAAAAGGTGTGCTTAGTCTGCAAACCTCTGGTGCACTGGCTTTCCAAGTACTCTGTAGCCCTGTTTGGTCTATAGGCCTGAGGCTTGGTCCTCCTGGACTCTCTGCTGAGTCTGCATTCCCCATTGAAAAGTGAAAATGTGGCTGACTTGCAGTCTTCTTTCTCCAGGCAGGCATTTGAGCAGTCTTCTCTGCTGGCCACCCTGACTATGCTGTCTTCAAAGCCAATGAGTTCAAATCCAGGGACTCTGTCTATCACCCAGCTAGAACTGCAAGGAGGGGCTCTGTCTGCAAAATGAAATACATAGATGATTGTAAACCATGTATTATGATGACTTCAACTATCAATGTCCTGAATAATGAGGCACATAAAGTAGGTAAATAACAATAAAAAATTACAGATCTGTCCTGCACTAAAAATCTCCTGGTGGTACTCTCACAGCTTGGCTGCTTTCAAAGTTTTAAATATCACACTTGGTAACTGCTGGTATACAATACTATGAGTGGGAGCAAGTAAAAACCATCAATTTGAGAAAACTGAGTTTACAATCTGTAGTGACCATATTGACAAAGAAACAAGTTCAACTTTTGCAAGAGCCAATGGAGCAATTTTCAAGTCAGTGTGGTACCCACCAGACATGCACATGGGTTGGTAGTAAACAGAGTCCCCAGCTTCAGCAAGGTCTCTGTTGTCAGGACCACTGACCCTGGATAGTGCAAAACACCTTTGCTCAAGATCCACTCTAGTTTGCACTACCACAGCTGCACACAGTCTTGGTCCCAAAAGAGTACATGCACTCAAACACTCTGTGGTGATCCCTCTTGAGGCTCTGG
>CAJPEX010001371.1:0-59781 GCA_905338405.1 Notodromas monacha | reverse complement strand
CAGCTTTTGTTCGAATAAACACGGTTTAAGTTCTGAGGCAATCCTTCATCACCTTCATTCAACGAACTCGCAAAATTTATCGGGTCGTAAAAATTGAGCGAAACGGCGAATAAACAAAACCCGGATGCACAGCCGTTATTTCTACGGAACACTTGCGCAAGACATTTTCCCCGAGCAAACCAAGGAAGATCAATATTTGTCAAAATGTTTAGTCTTCTTTTTCTCCTTTCGTGAAGAGGTTCACATTTTTTCAAGCAGTCACGAAAAACTAACATGGAGGTTTAAAAGTTTCGCTTGCCAAATTTCAAAGAAAGAAAAAAGGTTCGTCTTCGCGTCTGGAAGTGAACCATGATTTTTTTTTTACATTAAATTTCTGATACTTTCAGCTGTCTTGTGCAAATGAAAACTTTGTCCTGTTTACCTGCTAAACAGCAGATCGAAATTCTTATCATTTAAACCAACACTTGACAGAAAAGACGCAAATAAAAACACTCAATCCGTTATTTTTTTTAATTATTCTTTTCGTATCCATCAAGAGCTCTGTTGAAACAAAGCACGAATGCTTATCTTATAGAAACATGAGTCATCATGTTCATGTGTACATATTGTAATGGGTTTATGCGCGTATTATTATTATTTTTCATTATTATATGCAACACACTATTGTGTTATAAATAAAGTGATAGTTCTGTCACATAAATGTTCCACTGCTAAAATGCACTTTCGTGAAAACTATAGAACTACTATAGCATTATAAATTACTAGAGTAAAACATTATTTGTTTTATTGAAGAATTGTTTTTAGGCTACTTCTTCAATCTAGCTTTGTTTGTGCTGAAAAATTTTGAATTTCATATATTTGGCTTATATTATATATATAAAATACTTATTACTGTATTGTAATTTTGAGAAATTCTAGATTTTTTTAATTTTCCGATTTTCTATTGCATCCAAATAAAAAATAATTTTTCTTTAACGAATAATTCCATAATTTTCAAAGCAGACAAGCCCCTTCATACATCAAGAACCGCGAGGTTCTTCGTCATTATTCAGAAATCAGAAGTCAGTGCATTATCTACAATTCTGCAGAAGTATGCTATAATAGTAATTATAAGCAAATCGAATCTAGTAATGATGTATATTCAAATGGAAATATATTTTGAAAGAATAAAATTAACTGGATTGATTTTTTCAACTCTGGGAACGAGACGTGTCTCTCCGTTATATAATATGTAATGTATAGCTAACGTATAGAAATCACAAAGATTATATTTAAAATTATGATATGAATAAGAAAATATTTCATAAACTTGATAAAAAAATTAGATATTGAATAAAAATCTAGCCACATACAGCTGCTGTAGTATAAAGTACTAGTTATACTTTATCAAATGATTCCCATAGCTATAATTGCAGCATTGCTTTTTTAAAGTGTGTTGCATCATCAGTGAGAGGCTATACGTGAATAATCCATGCATTTTAATTAAGATTTAAGCAATATAATGAGACGTGTAATGCTCGTTTTTTCTAAATATATGCTGCAGTTAATTTTAATGGATGACAAAGAAATTTTGATAGAAACTCCAAGTATGATTTATTTTCTTCGTGAGCAGGTTTTCATGGAACTGGAGGCTATTTGACAGTAACAGAAACCCCTTGGAGAAGTCGCCTGGGTTTGGCATTTTTGGCAGCTGGGGTTGAGATGGGCTACGATCTGGTTGATGCAAATGGAGCAACCCAAACAGGTGATGATTCTATTGAAAAACATTGATTTTAATTTGCTGCCCATTCACTTTGAGGGCTGATTTGGAAAAGCAATTTTCACTAAAGCATGACGATCAACACAGCTAACATTTCGTCTTCAATTGGGCCAAGTTTCATATTTCTTCTGCGCAGTTTACAAAATGAAAGCGTATCTCGACGTTACACATGTGTCATATTACTAAATACTGTACCATTTTGGAAAAAGTAATCTCTTTTGTATATGATTTTGCTGCTGCGTGACGTATAGGCAGCAGTAAATCAGCATTTGCTTCAAACACTGATCTCATGAACATTCCTCACTGGTTGTAATTTTCAGAACGTCCCGCAGGATGCAAAATTTTCTGAATTTTGGGTTTTTTATTTTCTTCGAACAGACTGTAGAGTAGAACATCACGGTTTCCAACTGGCCGGTTAGCTCAGCTGGTTAGAGCGTGGTGCTAATAACGCCAAGGTCATGGGTTCGATCCCCTTACTGGCCATCTTTTTTTTCTTTCTTACTGACAAGTTTTGCCAAATAACAAGAAAATGTTCCATACTACAATAGTATGCAGTAGATTTTTAGCATTTTACTTGCTTTCTCCATTCAAAAATGTTTGTGCAATGTTCAGCCCGCCCATGAATACTGTATATTATTTGATCCAAAGAATCCAAAAAATTAGATTGCTATAGCTTTTGAGTCAGGGAATTTGTCTTGATTTAGGCTGGTGTAAATCAATATATTCTTTTTCAAAATTATTGGATCTATTATTCATATATAAAAATTTGCTGTATATACTGCAGTTCCAAAAAAAAAAGGCCTTATTATTTACATTCTACTTTAAAGTTGAGGAGGTTTACATTGCATAATAAGGTCTTATTAAAATAATGCTATCAATATATATAGGAATAAGGTACAACTTCAGCTTAACTGTTTGTACATAAAGGCATGATTACTGATGTATAATAGCGCAGTTACGTATTCCTTCATTGCTGCTGGAGAACTCCGTCATTTTACATGCATTTCATGTATAATCCAATCACGTGAAATGTGCGCTTCTGGCAATTATGGCTTTCTGTTGCGGATATAATTAAAATTAAGCTGTGCCACTTTCACTCAAAAATAACTAAAAAATGAGCAAAGAATTGAGAATGAAACCAAGCATATTCTGCAGCAGTCACCTTTCTGCATGACTCAAAACGCCATCTTTTTTTAACCAGCTTACATCGCAGTGGCTTCAATAAATATATATTTTATTTGCACATATTATCAACATAACATGTGACTGAATTATGTAAATTTGATGACAGATATCACACATATTATCAACATAACATTTGACTGAATTATGTAAATTTAATGACATAATTTAAGTTTGTTTTTGTGCGTTGATAGTAAGGTGCATCGTGATCCAGAAAAAAATGGTCTTGTGGCAATAAATGAAAATTGGGTGAAACTGTGTGCAATCCATCCTGCTCTGAAATTATGCCAATTCCACAAAAAATACAGTCTATCCAAAGTTTCAAACCTAAATTATATACATTACAGTAGTATAAGTTTTCCAATTTGAAAAGAGTCCTGTTCTTGAATTTCGTTCGTCGTGAAAATGTACATTTCCTCTATTTATCAATATTATGGGCAGATGAGTTCCCCGACGCTGTTCAACACACAGAATAAAAAAAAAGTGTCAGAAACTCAGAAGTCAGAACACAGCATCTGTCATTAAATCGCTGATGTTGGATTTGCGACTCATTATTCTGAGATCAACCCAGGGATTAAAATAAGCGAACTTTCCATTTTTAGAACAATGTCAATTCTGCGCATCAGCGTGACTTTATATTAGACATATTGTTCCTTTTTAATTCAGTATACCTTCGCAGGATTTATGATCGCCCAGGGAACGACCCGACGCGGGCGCAGGTGCAGCACTGCCAAGGCATTTCTCCGTCCTGTTCGACTCCGGAAAAATCTCCACATCTCTCTCTTCACCTTTGTTCACAAGGTATATACAGTATATGTTTGTACAGTGTTTATTTATCTCTTTGTTTGTTTTTGCATATGTTGGAGAGGAAAACAAAAAAAAGTATAGCAATCGTTCTGTCTCTGGACAAAATGTATCTTTCGAAGCGAAATGAGAAAAACGGAATACCGTACCTTTGAATTTATTCCCAGCAGCATCAG
This sequence comes from Notodromas monacha, assembly GCA_905338405.1. Taxonomy (NCBI): domain Eukaryota; kingdom Metazoa; phylum Arthropoda; class Ostracoda; order Podocopida; family Cyprididae; genus Notodromas; species Notodromas monacha. Next base: position 55,860 of record CAJPEX010001371.1, on the reverse strand, counting down.
TTCGACTTTCTCTCTCGATCCCTGTAAAGCGAGTAAAATCGAAGTGATATACCCGGCGAAAACGCGGCGAATGCTGGGAAAACAATGCCTAACTTTTCCTTTCAAGGAAGCCCTTTTTCAGGAAATCTCGTTTGTTGTCCCTTATTGTCTCTCTCTTGTCTTTTATATCGAGCAGGTTTTGATTGACAGGAATGACAAGGCATTCGCCATCAAGTACGAGAAGCACGGGAGGATCGGACACGCTTTTGCCAAGAAAGAAATAATTCTCTCTGCTGGAACAATCGGTTCCCCGACGATTCTAATGCATTCCGGAATTGGGCCAAAAGAACATCTCGAGGAATTTGGGGTATTTATATACTTTACATCTACTGTACATCAGTACAAGACTAATACCATCAATAAAATGCATGGGAAAAACTGAGCTTTAAAACGCGTAGTCAAGGCATTTTGTCACACACATCCGATGATCTATTCGGCCGTACTAACTCCAAGAAGTCATCCTGTATATATACGAGGATGCAATGTCTCAAATTTCTGCTGAAAATATTGGAAAGATTAAATAAAAATTGCTTGACGTCTTGATAAATTGCCCTATGAAATCGAGTACCGTTCAGTGTTGCCAACGTGCTGTTATTCAAAATAAAAAAGCTCATATTTTCGAGTGGCATTTTCGAAAACCTGGTGGAGAAAATTCCACAGACAAAATACAATTCCTTTTTCTTCAGGTTGAATAGGCCACATCTTTTCTGCAGAATTTCCAAATTTTAAGCTACTGCATTTTTACCTTTTCTGATGATATCCAATCCCAAAATTGGCAAGACCACGACGTGGCATATATGCATGCTGGTCGCATGAGGCTTATAAATATTGAAGTAAAGTAGGTACATCTGGTATTATTTCAGAGCAAAAGTTCTCAAAGACATTTTTCGGAGAAGTTGAATTTGTCGTTGTTCTTATATACTGTATTTCCTATTGCCGAAGATTCCCGTTATCCGTGATCTGCCGGTTGGGAGAAATCTGCAAGACCATATCGGAGTTTTCGGGCTGAATTTTTTGGCGAAGAAAGGCTTGGCCTTCAAGCAAGACCGCTACGAAAAGCTTTCTTCCATCCTCAAGTATTATCTGAAAGGCGAAGGTGAGGGATTTTCGATTTCTAGTCTAAATACTGTATAATATGCTGAGATACTTCTGTACTTGATTATTTTTGAAAAATGAGTCTTGCATCCCATATCATGCAGCAGTTATTGCTTGATAAACTGCATATGTGATAGATTTTCTTATTGATCGCTGAGGTTGATTCTCATTATTTTCAGTTTACTTGGAAGAAACCTGTAAGTTATTAAATACGGTAAGCGTTGTCAAAGTTCCTTCCTCTATCAGTGATGCATCCCCGTGTATTTATTTTTACCGCATTCGGCGGGTCACTGCGCAAATAAATTTTGCCAAAACAATACTATACTGTGCCTCAATACGACATGTGCAGAATTTATTTCAAAGGTCGTGCAATATTTTTATGCTGTATTCAACAGCAACAACTCTTTAAAATTATCTAGAACTACAGTATATGCATAAGCGGTCTAAAATAATTTCATACAATACTGTACTAGCATATCCCAATAGTTATTATCATGAATTGATGGCTATATGTATATCCACCTTCCAGTATCATCCGATGCTTTGACTATCCATAAATTAATTTTTTGCAGTAATGTACAGTTTACAGTAATACGTATATATATATAATATACAGTATACTGAACAATATGAAGTACAGGATATATATGCATGCTTAATTTTTCTGAACTGCAGTTCCTGTAAAACCAATTGCGAACGGACTGCTTGGCATTTTATATAGTTCACCAGTGGAAATGTGATTTGATTCCCTCATCAATTCCTCTTGATCATTGAAAAAAAGTCAGTCATTTTCAGTGGAATAAATTATCCAGGTAAAAAATGTTGCGTCTTATGTAAAATACAGTAATATCTAGCTGTTCTTACGGGGATGTTATTCAGCTATATTTCCTTCATTAACACAGGATGTGTTTCGATTCTCCTTCCCCAAAAATATCAGGTCCACTGACCAGTATTGGAGGAGTCGAAGCCCTTGCTTTCATGCACACCAAGTACTCAAATGATTCCAATTTGCCCGATGTGGAATTCCACTTCATCCCAGGATCTCCAGCAGCAGACGGTGGGCGACATCTGTGGAGGGCGCAGGGTTTACCCTTTGAAGTGGGTGTCGTAACTTTTAATACTGTACTGTACAGTAAAATCGCATGCTCTTATAGATGACCCAACCATCATACTTTCGAATGCTTACAGGATCTTATTCATCGATGCATTATGCATCGGTTAAAGTAATGCATAGGATTACATGATGGGTTAAAATATTCCCAGCAACATATTCAAATGATCGAGTTCAGCATTTTTATATATTCTTCCTATAGGAAGTTCAAATACTGTAGTCGACTTTAGCATGTTTCATTATTCCTTCCAGTGAGTGATCCTATCGCATTTTATTCTTCCTTTCTAAACTTTCTCAAACGTGCATCAGATCGCAATTCGAAACATATTTCGAAATATTTTACATGAAGAGCTGCAGAAGAAAAACCCCTAAGTAAGCATCACACAGTATACGACCGCTGATGAAAGTAGCCATATATAATAACCCTTGAATCATTTAAATTGCATTACAATGCTCGGATTCTCGTTGTTGGGTATTTTTCAACTCCATTAGAATATGTTTGTGTTTATCTTATATTATAATACATCTGTTAGAGGTCTGGATTCATATTACTTTTTCTTTTAATCCTAAAAATGACGTTCCTCTTAATGCCCCCACCGATCAGGAGTAGGAGAAAGCTACTGTACATACAAGGGTTCTAACAAAAGTTCTCGGAATGAAAATGAAAATGGCGTCTAATCAAGCTGGAAAAAAATTATTCTTTAGGGCAAACATATTCTTTGGCACAAAAAAAATCAGCCCTGTTTGACAATTTTTTGTCAGCCACCACATTGGCCCCAATGTGGCGCAATGAAAATGGCGGAATTGCCTTGGATGACCTGGAGGCAACCCTTGGAATCACTGCCACATTGATTTCAAGAATTCTGAGGGGAAAGCTGGGCCTCAAAAAAAAAACTGCAGGAAGGGTGCCTCATCTGTTGAGTGGATAGCAAAACTCTGCCAGGGTGAATTTTGCAAAACATTGAAAAAAATTGTCAAACAGGGCTGATTTTTTTTGTGCCAAAGAATATGTTTGCCCTAAAGAATAGTTTTTTTCCAGCTTGATTAGACGCCATTTTCATTTTCATTCCGAGAACTTTTGTTAGAATCCTCGTATGTGACACGACAAATTCCTATATAAATATTAATGTGTCATCACTAGCGTACGAGCACAGATGAGCTATGTGAAGAATTTGAAAACCTATAGAGAAGAGCATACTTTTTTCCGATTCGATGTCATTTGTTACAATCTGTCTGAATATTTATTTTTTGTTCATTTTTGCTCCCGGCATCTCGCGAAGGTGTATGAAGAATTTTATGAGCCGCTGCTCGACAAGGACGTGTGGACGTGCTTGCCGATGCTGTTACGCCCGAAGAGCGTCGGGGTCATCAAGCTTCGAAGCAGCAACGTTTACGAGTACCCCCTCATTTACCCCAACTACCTCACCCACCCCCTGGACACTGCCACTTTGGTGGAAGGTATATATACGGCTATTTACATTTTCTGCAACCATAAATACGGTACATTCAAAATTCCCAAGAATCAAACCTGGAATATCCTACAATCAAGCACACGCACCAGAACTAAGTCAGACATTCCAAGGTGTACAGTACATATTTTACAGCAGGGTCTAATTCATGTTTACGGCAGTGTACCACATCACCGTATTTACTCAAGTACCACGCACACCATTTTCTTTCCAGGGGATGGTGCGCGTTATAAATGTGCGAACAATTTTTAAAATGTTTAAAAGTTAGGTGCTCATAATACTTGATCTTTAAAGAAAGTTTTCAAAGAAGTTAAACACTTATTTTCAATGAAAACGATGAAAAATTACCAGAGTTCAATTCAAGTCAACATTTTAATTGATGCATTTCATTTTCAAAACTTTGCGAAGCAGAGCGAATTATACTCTGGGATAGGGTTTAATCAAATTTCTATAGCACCAGAAAAGCATGTGCATGTCTTATTTGAGGGTGCGTGGTACAGTACTTCAGTGAATATGGTACAGTACTTATTTTTTTTAGTAAAATCAAACCTCTTCAAGTCAAACATCAAACTCAAAGGGGCCCACAAAAATTCAACTCAATAGCTTTTTGAGTTGGAGAAGTCAGCAAATTTTGCTGGGAAGTAAATTGCAGAATTACAGGATGGTAAAATTGGGGACGTTTCATAAGCCTATTAATCTGCTGGATAAATGAGCTGAAAGGATCCTGAACTTGGAAGGAAGGGTACATTTTGCCCAATTAGTCACTCACTTCCTTTGGATAAGTATCAAGATACATTTTTATTTCTCTTTGCCTTATTCCTTACTTCCCAATATAATGGGTTGAAGGCCTCTCAAAATCGGAGTGGATTAAAGGTGTTAGGGGTAAAGTAATCAGATTACGGAGGCCCAAGTTACCCGACTCTTATAGGATTTTGGACAGGGACTAAACAAAAATTTGAAATCCGGAAGTTTCTGACTTCGCGAGGTTCAATTGCATTCCAATGAAAAAAAAAAGTTTCAGAACAGGACACGAATCCAAAACTGCTCCAGCGCAAATTCTGTGCGCTTAAAAGTTGAATATTTTTACTTAAAAATTACACAGCGAGCTCGTGAGCATTTCAACACTCATCCCGATGCGATTTTTTCTCCCGCTTCTTCCTATAGCTCTCAAAATGATGATCTTGATGTCAGAGACGAAGGCGTTTAGGGAAGTTGGAACGCGCGTTTACGCGAGGCCGTTTCCGGGTTGCGAGAACCATGATTTATTTTCGGACAAATACTTCGAGTGCCTCGTGCGACACACCACGCAAACCATTTACCATCCCGTTGGTACCGCCAAAATGGGACCATCCTGGGATCCTGAAGCAGTCGTGGACCCAGAACTCAGGTTAGCCACAAATAAAAAAAGACAACCTAAAGGTGGCCTATATTAACAAACTTAATTGGTTCCAAACAAAAGTTTCTTAACTTGAGATTTACTAGTCCTCTCAACAAATGAGCCTTTTTTTAAATATTCGCAGAAGTAGTAGTGATCACAAAGATCGAATCAATCATCATCAGGTCAGAAAAATACTGTATCTACAACTCAAGTGCAAAAAATTGGTACCAAAGATGGAAGTGAATTTTACGATAAAACAGTGTGAATTATTGAGGCCGCGAGGCTCATTTCTTAATGAACAATCCTTCTACCGTATTAGAAAAATCGATCCCATTTTTCAAGCGGAATACATGTACTGTACTGTGGAAAGATCACGAGTTTCCAGATAAAATATGTTCAATTTCCGAACTGAAAAATTGCAATGACTTCAATTACCGATGATTTTCATTTGTCGTGAAGATCAAGAGCTCGATTCATAATTTTATAACGATCACCAAAATTATTGATTCAGCATCCATTAAAAAACTAACCCTGGAAATATAGTTTAACCTTGTTTTCATCGCATGATCTAAGCTTCGCTTTTTTTTCAAGTTTTTTATCTCCCACAAGTCCAGGGAAGTTGATCTCATAAATTCGTCATCTCTATTACATAGAGAATGGGATATTATGATTTTTAAATCGACGGGTATGAACCGCCCTTTTCTCCCAAGAGTCATTCAGTATCTGTTGTACTGAAGTGTGTAAATGAAATAAAGCAGTTCAAATCACGCGATATACAGACTGCTTAATTTTCTCTCAATTGAATTATGGACACATTTAACTAATCTTAGCTAATTAAAATGTGATGGTAAAATCTTAAATAATTCAAATTTAATACTGTAGTATGAATCTTAGCTACCGTACGAGGTATTTACTCGATTACGTGCGCCCTCAAGTAAAGCACCCACCCGAATTTTTTAGCCTGAAATTCAGGTAAAATGCATCCCCCCAAATGTACATGCACCCGGTCCCCCCCCCCTTTTTTTTAGGCTGATAATTGAAAAATTTTCAAAATAAAATGCATCAGAATTTGAATTTTGACTTCAACTTTAGTCAAGTTGACTATTGATTTCAATTTTTAAAAATCGTGTCAGGGATTGGTTGAAAATTCCGTGTTCGAATCAAGTGCTTTGAATACAGCACTTTAAAAATTGTAAACCTCCATGTGACGCGCACCTGTTTTTTATTCAGAAATTCGAAAAAAAGGTGCACCTCGTACTCGAGTAAGAACAAAAATTCAAGTTCCATGGAGAATAAAAAAAATCTGAAAATTATTTTGAAAAAAAAAACCTTATCCATCTGCATGGGTAATCTCGATTCAAAGCTGGGCGTTAATTGTAGTTCTATACACAACTGCAACCAGGAACATGTTGATCTTATCCTTAGCATCCCAGGGACTGATAATTTCCACTATGACTCCAATTGCAGGGTTTACGGCATTAAAAGTTTGCGGGTGGCGGACTGTTCAATCATGCCGACCATCGTATCAGGAAATACCAACGCCCCGACCATCATGATCGGGGAACGAGCTTCTGACCTCATCAAAGCCAAGTGGGGTTACGTAGCATGACATCAGTTGGCGGCTCAACCCGCATCAACCTCGTCTAGGGAGCATCCTCGCAATATCTGAAGCGAATGATATTAAATGGCCATATTTTCTTTTGCTGTTCAGGGATTGATAAGTTTTTGGAATAAAGGGGCTAGAGAAGATGGCAACAGAAAGATAGCGGGTTTGGTAAAATGTGATTGTACTCGCTGCTTCTTTCACATTATTTCTCGATTATTTTCGGCATAAATGAGTATGCATTCAATCTATGACGGATACATTGATTCCTTCTGATGGATGCGAAGACTGAATTTATTTTTGCGGTGGCAGGGAATCGTATCGAATTTTTCCATTCAACATTCAACAGGGGATGCCATACAGATCCATCTTTGAAAAAAAAAAATTTCTCCTGAACAAAGCGAACCTCCATTCCTTATACTGTACTGTACTGTAATTCGGAAAGTTCATCATTTCCTTATCTCAAATTAACTGCACTTACAGTATATCGTTCCAAATGCTTTTTGTGAAAGGGATGCACACAAGAAAAAATTCAGGATAGGGAGTTAACAGATTGAATCGATACATTTCTCGTCAATCGAAATGGACGACCACATTTCCCAGCAGTTATATCACAATCATAAGTTCAAAAACAGGATGCATTATTAACTGAAGAAAACTAAATTTTAAAAACTGTTCGCCTGAACAGCGCTTCTGAAAAGCACCCTTGTCATTCTCGCTCTTCCGGTCTAGGAATTTACCCACGATACGAATTCCCAACAACTGATAATTTGGGGGACTTTTGAAACGCCCAAAATTCCAGAACGTCGACAATGCTTTCAAAATTTGAACGAAGTCTTCGACTTCATTGAAAACTGCTGTTCGGAGTTGATAACTCAAATGACTCGTGAATGTGGAGTCACCTGGCACAAATCCTCTTTCCATGAAATTTTATTTTTTTTAAATCATTCGAACAAAGCATATTAGACGAAAATTCATTACACAAACCTTATCTCGGAAAAATATAAATCCATTACGAGGAAGCAAGGCCTTTCGTAAACTGCATGAAAGTGACCAAGCGTTGACATCGAACCGTCTCCCGACACATGCACAGAACTCAAAAACCATTACAGTGCTCGTCTCCATCGTTGCAGATTGCAGCAGACATGTTCTTTTTTGGCTACCACTCAAAAATTTGGTAATACGTAACAGAATAACTACATCACACAAAAAAGAACTTTGGAATAGCTGCCAGAAAAAATTATTTTTAGGCGATCATTTCCCAGGACGATCAGCCTTTTCCTCTTTCTCTAAATTGTACCTTTGAAGCTCCTTCAAGAACTGCGATCGGGGTTTCATACTCGTCGGCTTGTCCCCGCGACACCTGGGACAAAACCATTTTCCCTTGGGTTTATTCACTAGAGCGACACACTGAAAATGAAACCACTCGATCGGACACAAGTCATTGTCACACAAAATCATGTCACCGAACGAAACCTGCTCGCACAAGCAGTACGTCGGCTCGTTCGGGTCCACGTGCACCGTGTGCGTAATGTCCGGACTCTCCTCGCGAGACTCGCTTCGTCGAGAAGACTCAGATCCTCTTCCGGTTCCATTTCCGACGGAAATACCGGCTGCCAATGCCGCAGCTTCCTCAGCTTCGGCACGCAGCTGGCGTCGCAACGAAGACTTACGCCGCAACGGAGTGTGGAGTCCGCCTCGGATTGAGTTTGTCAGACTGCGACGAGTTTGCTTCAAGGCGGAAGTCGGAGCTGGAGCCGTTGTTGCGGTGAGAGATACCGGGGCACCGGGAGGCGCGGCGGACACGGACGTACTGGCGCCGTTTTCGGGCGTCTCTCCCGCATCGGAGTTGTTGGCGGTTGCTTCGACCCGCATCGACCGACGAACGCGTTTCGTCACTTGGCGCTCGATTATCAGACAAGGACTTGCTCCATTCTTCAAATCTGGAAACCAAAATCTTTCCATGAAAAACTCGCAGTGCCCTTCATAATCTTCAAGAAAAATATGCATCTCAAAAGGATAGATCATCCAAACGCATGGAAAATTGAGATTCTCTTCACTTTGAAACCTTAAAAATCCGGGCATTTTTTCGTCATTACCTTGGAGTAGTCTCAACTTTGTTAATTTCCATTTACCCGAAGATGAGTCAGGCATTTGGCATCAGTCAGGATATTTTGGTCATGTTAGCTACTACGGCGACACTATACAGTCAGAGAATACAACCGTGAATGCAAATACTGATGGACTCTCTACAACGAAATTCAAGAGATCCGAAACAAATTCGCCGTAGAGAGAATTACGTTGTGGGAAACCTCTTTAGCCTATAACATGGGGATCTAAAAAGGTCGTTATACAGAGAAAATCGTTGCAGACAAGATCGTTGTACGACGAGTCCACCCGTAGAAAGAACAGCTAACTTACATTTATTGATAATCCACCAGTTATGATATCGAAGTTCTAAGATTTAGCTCTTGAACTCCGAATGTCCCTGAATCCGTCATTTATCTGGTTATACTTTATTCAGATCGGCTCTTTCTCTTAAGATTCGTGATTCAGGCTAAATTCCACAAGGAATTTCGGCTCTATAAAGCAGAAACAAAAAATAAAACACTTCCAATATTGCTACGCAAGTACACGCATGAGGAGATCAGAAATCAACAGTTCATTATGGTAGTTGATGCTCAGCGGAATAAACGTAATAACAATACCTTTTTCAATAAAATTGAGACAAATATAGACGGAAATAGGACAGACTAAAAACTCATCTTTTAGACACTCACTCCAAGCTTTTCGGTATTCGTCCAATTCCCGCTTCCTCCTGTCCAAGGGTTCCAGAACGTGATCCTGCATTTCTCGCAGCTTTACATCTGCGGCACCCTGCATTTCTACCAACAGTCGTACCACGGAATCAAACTGAACCTTCGGATCCGTCACCGTACTCTTCATGGTTCTCTTCAACTTACGCAGAACACCTAGGAAACGGATGAATGTTCACCGGAATAAATTTTCAGTACATGCAGGACGCAAAAATATCAAGAATTGTGTCAGTTGTATCAAGTTTTTCGCGATAATAAAAAAAATTGAAAGGTTTTGCGCAAACCTGGAGTGCAACGCGAACCCCTGAAAGGCATTCGACGTGATTTATTAAAATGAGCCACCGGGTTATTCACATCAAAACGATATTCCTCATACAAGGAATTAGCACCTGTTCCACGCAAACCTCCAAATGTTTCGACTGTTCTCTAAAATAAAATTATCTTGTTCGTAGAACCACTGATTTATTTTCGTCCTGCGTTTAGTTTTAGAAGAGCATACCACTGTAAGACAATGCTCGATGGATTCAGCGCCATTTAAAAGGAAAATTTATTTTAGACTGATCACACAACAGTTGATCCTTAGATTCCTTACACAGGATTGGAAGGGCCATCACAAATTAACAAAATATGGGAGAATTCGACAGTTAATCAAAATGTCCCTAATTCCTGAATCGAATACTTCAGGATACCTTCTCAAGCTGGACGAGAAGATTTTCTTTCAGGGAATTATCTCATTCGACGGGGTTTTCAGGTCACCTCGAACAAGATAAGGTCAAACAGGGTGAAACTTAGTTCATATTCCGGGTTTTGAATGACCGACCAACAGAACCCAAATTTGTTTTATACAAAGGGAACAAATCGGTCTGATACCTAGACTTGAAAAGCTCATAACCCTCAGTATTGCCCAAAATTTCGCGCTTTGAAAGTTGGAAAAACGCCGCAGTTGGAAAGTCTCGATTTACCAATTTGTTACGATAGTATGCGCAATTCCCTTTTTTCTTCCAACAAGCTGAATATAATTCTGCATTACCACTTGCATATTTCGTAATCTCACTAGTAAACAAACAAAAAAACCCACCGAATTGTAGTATGCTCTGGTTCCTTGCCCGCGATAAAGATCGCATGATGTCCAACGAAAAGTTATCCAAGGTGTCAAAATATCTATCAAGGTAACGCGCTGCGGCTTGAGCCTCGACTTCAGCACTACTCGGCCCTCCATTTTCCGAAGTGCTCCTCGGACGGTCGTCCGGACGACGGACTTCCTTCACAACAAACGAGCTCATCACGAAAACTCTCACTCCATCTGAAATGAAAAATACAAGCGGCACGAATTATTGTTTCGAAAGCGAATGAGCAATTTCTCCCATAGAATCTTTTTTTTTTTCAACAATCGCGAGGAAAAAACTTCCGAATTCAATCTCCGTGAAATGAAGTGTAGAACACATCGTCAAAAAATTGCATTTCATAACCATACTCATAAATTCAACCTCATGTTTCTTTCTCTTTCTAGTTTGCATCAACGAGTCGTAGTCAAAGCGCAAAACCGAGCTCACCCTCTTCCACGCATAACCTGAAGAACGGATACCTACACGAGTAAAAAAAGTTGAGAAAACGAAGAAAAAAATAATCGTACTATACAAGTACACATGAACCGGTTGTTGTTTCAAACGAAGCCAAAATTTTTGGCCTTGATAGCAAGGATCAATTTAGAGCGCAGGATGTTCTTGGTTGAGTACAACGGCAGATATAAACGGGATATGCACGTGTTGGCAGTCGGTAGATGATTATCGTCGGCGGGACGTATCGTGATACTAGGCATCGGCTGAAAGCCTTCTTCGCTCGACGGCAATGCTGGACTTCCAGTCCAGAAGTACACCTGTTTTCAATTGAAGACAAGCACATTCAAAAATTAATAAATGTTCGAAAACATGGCACAAAAATCAGAAGTTTTGGTAAAACGTAAGACGTTAGCAGACCACAACAATATGGTGAAATATTCTCAACACAACAGAAACAGAAAATTGAATTTCTGCGAAGCACCCAATGCCCTGGCGCAAAACTCAATTTTTGGAGGTGAATCCTGGGAAAAATTATCTTACATGTAATCCTAAAATAAATTTACACAAGATGCGCAACCGATTTAAAAAATATATAATTACAAGAGAATGGTTTGCGAATTGCACGAGTAACATTTTCATATTTAACCGAGGTATCGCACTATTTCAATTTCGTCACCCGAAACTCGGCCAGGCCATTTCTATGACATAAGGCAATAATTAATTTCAAACTCTAGCCCAGAACGAAATCGACGCAACCAGTATTCCGAACTAAGATCGTAAGGAACGTTTTTCCGTCCTGCATCGATGTGTTCCGATCTAAGCTTCGCGGATTTACGTCAGAACACTGATTGAGATCATTTTTTTTTTACTAATTCAAACGAATGCTGAAAAAAATGTAACCAGCCTTCAAATAGTGTTCAACAGGGTTGAATAGAGAACAATACATTTAGAATTTCGAGTTTTAGGGTTTCATAACGTGAGAAAAAAAATCGGATTATAATTCAAAATTTTCACCAGATCTTGACGTTCAAGATTCGTCATTTTCTCGACGACGGCCCAAAACCAGCGACGAAACTTGGCGAGCTTCTCACCGCCTTCGCCGCTTTCGTCATGGAAAGACGTGAATGACACAAGCGATGGAACGTGTACTTCCCCGACACCGTTCAACAATAAACGTAAATCTTCGCTCGTCAAACCTTCCAATGAAGACGCAGGAAGCACATCTAGGATTCCTCTACGCATGGCCTACGAGGCAGCAAAAAAATAATAAATATAAGTGACAAACGAAAATATTAAACGCCACTTTTAAACGCCAATTTACGGATTGTGACCGAAATATACCTCGAGTGATTTGTCCTGCGCAGTCACCATGCGATGCGTGGCATACAGGCGAACATATTCACAAAGATTTTTAGGGGTCACTTCGATTGTTTCTCCACCAGGCACGAGTTCATGCTGCTTGCCGCCTTCTTCCTCTCGTACGTCGATCCTGTTTGTTGATAAGCCGAGAAAATACAAATGCATTGAAGAGTTCCGCAATAAAAGAAGTTTTGCAAACATCAACACTACTAGGGCGAATTCCCCATAACGGTACTTTCAACACAAAGACTGCGAAAGATGCTTCACAGTGGGTGTGCTTGAATTTACGTCAGCTGCTCCATGCAAGCAGTTAGAATACACAGTAACACTATTATCGATAGAATAGGGCACTTCGACCTAATGAGCGAAGAATCTAGAATAAAATATGCCATATAAAATATATATATTTATGGAATAACAGATACCCAGTTTCTTCCCGCTGTAAAATTTCCAAGCTTATACAATACCGTATTCCAATAATTACGGTACCGGGCGGTAATTCATAATCCACTCCATTTCTTTTCATATATAAAGTATTGGGAAAACGCTTGAGATCTGTTATTTTTAGGAAATCGAAATGAGAAGCGAAATGAGTAGGATCCGAACAATTCAGGATACCTATCGATCCATTAAAACCATAAAATCACTCATGGATGGAGCAGGAAAAGGAGGTGTGTTCGAAGATTGCACAATTTTATTTCGCTCCTAATGAGTTTTCAAAATCGTGGAGAGGATTTTTTTCAATTGCAATAAGATGGATGCACGACTCGCATCTTTCTCCTGATCTGATAATTTATTGTATGGAATCTTTCTGCGTACTTAGCGGTAACCTAGGACTTAGGTATCTTGGATACAATAGAAAAAATCGTTTTCCGCTAAAACCGGACGCATCGAAGCTTTAAAAATTTAGAGCCAACAACTTGCCCGAAGAAAAGCGCAGAACTGATAAGGTTTCAATGAAACTATGAAAATGTATCTCAGCGAATACTCACGAAAATACGAGATCATGGACATTTTCAGAGGGATTCTCGCTGTTGCGCATTTCGTACATCAAATTTCTAAGCGACTCATACACATCCGGATCATAGAATGCCATGTCATGGAATCTGATGGGTCTACCAAGCATGTACTTCAACACATGACGATTGAAAGACAGCGGGCAAAGCTCGTTTTGCAGCAAACACAGGCCAATCAACCTGCGAAAACATGGATCAGTTAATATCACCACGTCTTTGAGAACGATGAAATGATTCTTGATTTCAGGTGGCATGCGTTTTCATCCTTTTCAGCAGAATGAGAAGGTTAATAGCCCATTAAAAAAATTCGCCTGCACCTTCCAACGTTCCGGTAGGCATTGAATCTCTCTCGTGATGGACGCCCATATCGCGGTGAATAAAAGCCTTTCTTTCCGGGACAGAAAAACAATGTCGCAGAATCCGGGGTCTCCGCAGCCCCATCTGTCGGTGGCACGTCTCCTTCGAAGTTGCCCGACTCGTCGCGAGCATTATTGCGTGCATAAAGGTTGAACAGGTCCAAATCTGCATGACAATATGTAACATCAGTGATCTAAAGGTCCAAGTCTGATGGAACATATTACATTTCAGGAAGTTACTGTACTTAGTCTTGCAAAAAATGTGAGGGCATTTTCATTATTATTCTATTTGCTCGAAAAACTCATACACGGAAGAGTCCTCCCAGGCAGACATGAAAAATGTCTTTTGTCTTCATCTATTCATTGACGTGAAAAGTTTGGAAAAAATGAAGCTCACGATTACGCTATTTATTTTTTTGATTAAAAGACTTTTTTTTGGCAAGGAGTAGCTAGAATGTGAAGATTGAGAAAACAGTCGTTTCATGAACATTGGAATCACGATCTCAACAAAACAAAAGTACAGTATTGAAATTTGCGGCGATCAATCATCCCAGACCTGGATTTTTTTAAATCGTAGTTTAAAAAGAAAATTTATTGAATCTTTTTCATCAGTCCAACAACTTTTTGGAATACCCTTTGCACGCTGAGGCGGAAAGTGAACGGTTTCTTTCACATACGGTCACTTCGAGCACATCAATAAAAGAGCAAGATACACCGCAACACATGAATAACGGCACGGAAATAGAAAAATGCACTTGTTTTCGTTTTCCCACAAAAAAAAATAAATAAATAAATAAAAAAACTCACCGATGGCATCATTCGAACCGTCAGACTGGTCTCGAGCTCCAGGCACGATCAACTCCGCTGCTTCATCCACCCGGCTTCTCAACGACTCCTCCGATGAAAGCATGTTCAGCAACTCGGCGGGTGGCAACTCGAGGATCATGCCCGTGATTTTTGACGCTAACGCAGGTCTTAATGCCATTATCTTCGGATACAATCGCTCCCCGAAAGACTGCAAATGCCTCGTCAAAAATTCGTTCGGACGACCATCATGCAAAAACGGACGAGCATCCGCGTTCAGATGACGCCTCGCATCTCGACGCGAACGCTGAAACGAAAAATTATGAGGATGCACCATATAGTTCATTGAAGTGACTAGCTCATGGAAAAGGAATCACGAGCATGGCAGTATATCATTCATCAAGAGAATCCTACACTAAACGACCATAATGCAAAAGTTTTCTCACAACTTCCCCGCGTAATGATGCACGCTTATTAGCAGTTACACAGATGTTGCCGGAATCTAATTTAAATTTCAATATGTACCGGTTATGTTATGCTACAACAGGTTATTTTGCATCAAGTTGATTATATCCGTGTTCCCCAACCTTTTTGGACCCACGGACCGGCAAATTTTCATACAATTTTCTGCGGACCGGCATATTTCCATAACATTTTCTGCGGTCGAGCGGCGTTCCACAAAATGTTTGCAAACTGAGAGAAAAAATTCTAAGACCTCCCATAAAGTCCTCCAAACAAAAATTTTATTTCAAAATTGAGCTAAGAACCAGTGAAGCAGCTATAGTGCAATGCCTTCAAAAAATTAGAAAGCTGGGCTTCAAAATGGTTTCCCAGAAGGAAAACTGGAAATGATTTATTTCAGCAGGTTAAAATTATTTGTAAGCTTTGTTAAGGTAAAAGCCAATTTTTATTTTAATCAGATAATTTCAACTGCCATTGTCTTTCCAAACCATCAGATAACAATAACAGACTTTACTGCAACTTCTGATGCATTTACTGTACTGTACCCCAACCCGCGGACCGGCAATTCAATTGTCATACAGGAATATAAAGCTAAGTAAGTGATTCAGAGGACAGGTGAATCAAATTTTCAAGAAGCAATTTTGAAACTGACGTAAAAAAAATGTATTACCGAAACCAGAAGTACTTTTGAGCAGAGACAGTGATTTTTTCCGATGGTGTATGCACAAACTTGGGCAAGACACGTACAACGAAGTCGTGGGGAAAAGTGACGTGACATATACAGGCAATAGCAAATTCATCAGAGACCGCAGATCAACGAATAAATGCGGAAATTGACTTTCTCACCAATGGACCACGAGAATCTCTTCCGTAACGTCCAGAGATCTTGGGCAAGGAATACGGGAATCCACCGTAGTTCCTCGGGTCCACCTGACAGCTGTCCAAATTGGGCAGCGGTTCAGGAGACAATAATGCCTGAATAACGCAAAGAAAATTGAATCTTTCAATTGAAAAAAAAGGGATGCTGATGCAAAATGAATTATGAAATAAAAGGAATCGCACCTCAGCCAATGCAGAATAAAAGGATCTCGCTACTCCCGAGCCCTCGCCGGGCTCATCCCGGAATGTGACTTTGACTCTGGAAATAGTCAGTGGACATTGAGTTTGGCTCCCGTTGACTTTCTTCATGTTGATACTGAACTGCGTATTGAGTTCGCGGAAGGACTGAACAATCAAAGAACTTCTGGCACGATCAACCTGAACAGAAAATTCAAGTTAGTTCAAAAGCGCACACACTGGATGATGTATAAAGCAAACCGCAAATGTACAATACAGCACAGGTTCCAAACCTCGGTTACAATATCATAATGGAAACAAAATGAACTTAAATTTCCTTTTCGGAAACTCATGAAAAATCGAATTCAGTATCCATCAACATTTACGAATTTCATTTG
The DNA here is from genome assembly GCA_905338405.1 of Notodromas monacha. Taxonomy (NCBI): domain Eukaryota; kingdom Metazoa; phylum Arthropoda; class Ostracoda; order Podocopida; family Cyprididae; genus Notodromas; species Notodromas monacha. The sequence goes on along the minus strand of CAJPEX010001371.1, from coordinate 39,339 downwards.
ACTGCCGCACACACAGAGAATCAAACAGTTTATCAGAAGACGCAATTTAAAATTCGGGGTAACATCCTGATGGCCGCTAATGGAACGAAGAGGTGAAGCATGCGTTAATGACATCTCGAAAATGCCATTATTTCGAGTGATACGTACCTTCAAAGTTAAATCCCTAGCAGCGCCACTGCGTAACTTCTCCATATCCTTCCTAAAGCGAGCTTCTCGTACTTGGAATCCACCCAATTCTGACATAAGAGACCCAGGCTCGAGACCCACGTCATCCACGAAAACACGTCCGAACAATTCCAAAGTTAGACGCCAGCGACCCAGCAAAACTCGATTGTCAGGCGAACCAGGCTGTCAAAGAACAAGGACTCATAAACTGGGAACTCACACAAAATTTAAGAATCAAATGCAAAATGGTCGAAATTTTCAGACTGCAAATTAAGATCATGTGCATTCATTGGATTGACAGATTAAAACATCTCATCATTTTGAAAAGGACAAGTTTCGAAGCTAAAATAAACTTACGCTTTGAGATTCGTCGAAATCCATCGCTGCTTGAGTGGCAAATCCCTATAAAATTCAAACCATCAAACATTAAGTGATTGAATGACATAACATTATTAAAAATAAAAAAAATGTTAGAACTATCAACCATTCGACCATTTTCAGCGAACTAATAAAAAGACCACGCGCATCGTTAAGTTATCCACATAGAAACTTAAATTATCTCAACAGAATTCAAAGAGAACCAAAGCTTACCCATCTAAAAGTTTCAGGAAAAGAAGCGGAGTTGCTACCAGCTTTGTTTTTCGAATCATCGTCTGAGTCTTCCGGTCGACTTCTTCTAGGGAAAAGTCCCAAACGGTGTGGCGCAGGATACGATTCCCCACCTTTACGAACAGGACGAAAACAGTGTCGGAATTTTCGAATAGATACTTCCCGCAAATTTGCCACATACTTTCTGCTGGAGGATGTGGAAGGATGCAGAATAGCTCTTCACGGCGAGCAGTTGGCTGAAGCAGATGAGGCTGATCAGCCAGCGGAAGAGCTTTTGCCAAAGGCGTACTCAACATATCCGGGGCGTGTCCACCAAGATAAAGCGTCGATGCCGATCTAAAATTAAAAAAAAACCCCCATTTAAAAATCTGAACGACATGCCTCGTGAAGTTAGTGGTTCGGGTGACACCCAACGAGCATAAAAGAAAACGCGGTCTGAAGTAAAAGCGTACAGGAACACCGATATCAGACATTAATGCTTACCTTCGGAAAAATATGTGTGATGACGCATCGTACTCCCTCACGCTTTCCACTGGGGTAGGAGATTTTTCGCTCGGTTCCTTTGTTTCATCACTCTGACAAAAAAGAATGAAACTAATCATTACAGCTTCAATGGTTTCGATAAGGAACATTAAGCGGCGTTCCAACGAGAACAGACCCTCAATGAATTCATCACCCTGTACTCACCAAGTTAGTGCGGAATGTTCTTGGTGGCGTTTCAGCGCCATTTCTGATCACGTCCACGCTGCTCCTCATGAAGTAAAGCAGCGCGTCAAACACGTACGCCACGTGCTTCAGCGAGGCTACGTCGATATTCGGCAAAGCGTCCAGGTGCTCGTCACTATGCGCTCTCGTCAACGACAGCATGTAATTGACAAAATCGCGTCGCGAGGACACTTGTTCAGAAGATCCGCCAAATCGGTACACCCGTCGCAATGCACGCGCAAAGAAGACTCGACGAGAGCCGACAGATGCAGCGGAACTACCGACACGAGCAGCGTCGCGGTCCGTCCGGCCGGAAGAAGACGAAGTTGAATGTCGCGAATGCGGATCAAACGCAGGGGTAGTAGATTTGCCCGATGCTTGGGCCAGGGCAGCACCGAACCTCAGTTGACCCTCGGTAGCATCCATAACCGTCAAGAGCCAGTCCCAAGTAGACTTCAATATTTTTTCCACGTAAATCTTCGAGAGGCAAAACAGAAAGGTACATGATGTCATTCATTAGAAGTAATTCACCATGGAAAAACCATGGTATTCTCATTAGAACAATGAGTTCATCTTGAGTATGTTCAACGTATTGTACTAAATTACTAGAGTGATGTACACGAATAAAAACGTAACCGTAGAAGATAGCTTTACAAAAATCCTTCGATGATTAAGCTAAAACTCACATGATACAGTATCTTGATATCAAAATCTGCGGTACAGTAATATGATTTCGTCTCGTTAAAAATAACCTCCCTTTAAAAGTAGGGAAGATCCAATCATTAGCAAGAACTGAGAGAAAATACAAATCCTATGTAAAAATCCACACAATTTACTGTAAAATAAAACTTAAAAGGAAGGAGAAGTTCATTTCAGCGGTAAATGACGTATTATTGCGTTCCTAAGTCTTCAGAGGTAACGAAGACTTTACATCATGCATCTTCATAATTCACAAAAAATTCCGAAGAAATAGCGAAAAGCAAAACTACCTTAAGGATACGGTTCCCAATTCAGTTTCTCAACAAAAATAAGATGGATTTCCAAGTCACAAGCAAGCTTATGTCCGAGATTGCAATGGACAAAACATTTGAAAAGGAAGTTCCGAGCATACCTGGGCTTCATAAGCTTCCGTCGGAGTGATTCGCAGCCCCGTTAATCCACCAGGAACCGTGCTCTCATTCAATTTCACCAGAAGCTGCGCGATTTGACGCACGATTATTCCAAACGCTCTCGCCAATCCGTTCGCGGTAGTCCCCATTGTCCATGGATCCGGATGGGCGATCGCGAGTTCATGAGCTGCGCTCGACGGAGCATTCGCCGTCTGCGGTGCCCCTGTGGCTGCATTTGTTCCACGTCGCAAGGAACCAGAGTCGATATAAATCAAACTACTTCCAGCCCCGGACCTTTCGCGTCCACGACCGATGGCCCAGTCAAGATGCGGTCCCGCAGTTGCAATCAGCGGATTCCGAGACCTGGGAAATTCGCAGAAGCACACGTCTGTGACCGTCGAATAACATAGGAGTACTGTACTCTCCAACGTAGGCCAAATGATCGAAAAAAATAAGGTTTTATCATTAAAGTACTGAAATATGGCTGCCTTGGACTTTCCTGTTGATACTTGACTCTACTTCATGATAAGACATGATGATGGACTGCATGAACATTGCGTCTTCCAAATTTCTTGTCGTTTCTTGGACGGGCATTGATGCGTCAAAACTGACAAATTTCGAAACAATTGATGCCGCTCAGAGCTAGCACTTACCGTCCTGTAAGAGAATGATCCAAAACAAGATTTCCGGCGGCAATCCCAGCGCTTTGACTACCAGCAGCAGATGACACATGAGACCCCCTCGGAGCACTTGTATCCATTGGAGACCCGGCCCGGTCACCATCTTGACGCGTTGCGGCATCATCATCCTCGTCATCATCTTCTTCCTCTTCTTCAGTCTCGTCAACGACGCTCGATTCGCCAGTGTCCTCATCGTCGTCTTCCTCGGAAAACAGCAAAGATATCGAGTCACCGGGTCGAAGAGCATCAGAGGCGCCTGGATCCTGATCAGGCGCCCGGTTCTCGTCCACATGCGACGATTCGTCGCCCCCAGTGCCGCCTGCACCCGCACCCCCAGGGTTCGAAGCAGCGGCGTTTCGATTAGGGTTCTCCCGGGCTCGTCGTCGGCTCCGACGACGTCGAGATCGTGGCGACAGGTTCTCCCCGGCTGCGATGTCAGGATAGTCGAAGTTATTATCTGAGATTCACATTCACGAAGAAATTCAAACGCTTTTTCACTTCAGATTTGTAACGAACAGGATTTTGTAAGACCAGTTCTCATTAGGAACGAACTCATTCAGTAAACACCGAAGAATTCGCAACACGCGGGACTGCAACGATGCACGGATGCACCCATTCTAAATTCTATGTATAGTAACAACTTACGAGCATACAAAAATTGAGAAAACAAAACAGAAAATTTACTTCAACGTAATACAGTATCAAGTTTCAAAAAGCTTCAGCATTTTTTAAAGTTAGTTCCTCAGCGTTAAAACGAATAATGAGAAACAGTTTTTTCTTCCTCGTTTTAAACAAAAGCGTGGAAAAATAGAGCTTCAATACACGTTTCGAGAGGTTCTGTTTCGCTGCGCATTCAAAGGCGCTTTTCACAACTTACAACGAAATAACGCGAAAATATTTTAGACTTACCTAAATCACTCAGTGCTTCAGCCAATTCGCTACTTGGTGCAGCTCGATTCGCGTTGCCGTCAGGATTTTCGATACTGTTCAAGGGGTCGTTGGATCGATTTTCCGACGCCATGGAAGATTCGAAGACGTCCGCACCAAGTAACAGAAGTTGTCTCGGGACACCACTGCTTCCTCCGCCGGCTCCATTGCTGCTCTGAAAATCGTCCTCTTCACCATCGCCTTCTTCCTCATTGTCGTCATCCTCTTCATCGTCTTCATCCACATCTTCCACAAGACGAGCGAAGGATCCCGCATTATCAGAGATTTCCTGAAAATAAGATAAGGCATTTTTCAGTCAGCTTCGACCTGAACAGTTGAATCAGTAACTGGTACACAGGAGAGTCACTGTCTTTTGAACTCGACTGCTTTCCGTGAAAAGGGTAGCACACTTGAATCATGAACACCGGGCATTATTTCTTACAAATTTTTTCTAAATTACCCAGAGAGAACCATTCATAATGATGTTACCGAAGTATCCCTCGATGGGATATTCAAAACAAATAAGCTTTAAACCAAAAGAATGTTCAGTTATCAACTTTCGCGACGGGGGACAACTGGGCATAATTCTTGTACAGGATTTACAAGAAAACCCTTCGAGACAACGTGGGAAAGACGAAAATCGAATTACTGTGAATATAATATGACAAATTAGTTGATCATTTTTTCAAGGAACAACCGTTGGTATTTTAGTTCTTACTAATGTACTGAATTAAACGAATTTGCTGCTCAATATGAAGACTAATTTTACATTCGGTTCATACTTCTCCTTTACTCGTTATACAGGTGGACTCCCTCTACCGCGATGTTCACCGTCCTATGGGGTTCTCTCACCATGATATAAGAAATCTCTGCAACGAAATTCCCTCTAAAACGATTTTTTTCATGCCCTTTGAATTTCGTTATAGAGAGTTCAACTGTAAAACAATTCATCCCGTTGAACAAAAAATTTAAAAACCTTGTCAGCGTCGTCATTATCATTATCCCTCCTTCCTGCTCGTTGCAAAACTTGGGCAAAATCTGGGTCGCCTTCCGCAAAAACTTGTTCCAAAGCCTGAATAGCAGAACTGGAATCGTGTCCCGAAGCGCTTGGCATTGAAACGTCATTTTCGCTAATGTGACGGAAGTCTCCTCCACGTCGCCCACTCAATAGGCCTTCGAAGAAACTTCCTAAACGTCGGCGACCACCGTGAGACTCCAGCCCAGATTCCTGATCATCGCTGTTGGATGGGTAAAGAGAATCTCCGCCGAAAACGTCTTCGCTTCCCTGGACAATTGAGAAGACAGAAAAATTAAACGGTGAACCCCCAATAAATTCTAGCCCGATATGAAATATCTCAGATTTGCAAAACCCTTAATCCAACACAAAGCAACGCTCAAAATTGAAACATCCAGCCTTCCAGCATTACCGAACAGTTACACGGTCTTGATAGACGAACCGTTTATGCATTCATACTTCGAGAGAACTGATCACACACACACAAGCAGTCCAGAAAAAAAGTTAGTGCTGTTCTGTTACATCCCCGGTCAGATGCCAGTGTGTTATTTTGAAATCGGACAGGTGTCACCTCATGCTCGAAAGTAGCCAACAAAACGAAGTCATTGACAAAACATGAGATATGACACCTTCGTAACACTGTAAAAAGTAGAACACTTTCCTGAGGCATCCGATAATAATGTACAACCGAAAGGAACCAAAACGCAAATTCCAGGTAAGACTAATCCGCGTTTATGTCTCAGAGCAACATCTAGCTAAATTATCAATTTGCGAAAAGAGAATCTTCGAATGGTTCACCTGAGCAGCTTCGCTGGCAGATGAGAACAACATGAACGGGGCTGTAGGCTTCACAACGCCCAGTCGAACGGGAGCAATCAAAGCGTCAGCGATTTCGCTAAGTTCTCGCAAAGATACGGTCAGCAACGACATGAAAACCTTCTTGCATCGATTGATGGGAAATACTGCCGAGGAGCCTTGACTTCTGCCACGAAAAGAAGAAAATCTCGATAAGCAGTACAATTGAAGAAAATTGCATGAAAAACTACAAGTTAGAGAGTTATCTATCATACGCTTGTGCTTGTTTCACGTACGATTTTTTTCTATTCGCTGAAGGGGCGATGCCAACGGAAACTACCGCAAACACTCGCACAACTGAGCGAACAAATCGATGAGCCAGAACTTTCGCTTCTTTGGCACGCTCAGGATCTTCATCGTTCGACATTTCTGCTATCAAGGTATCCAACAAATTATTCAGCATCACCAGGTCACCACCTCCAGTATAGTAGTAATCTTCGCACTACATCGAAAAAAGAATGAGGCGAGCTACGGGTCAAGGCCAATTCCCAGCATCTTCTGCAAGAACAGTACTGTACTATACCTCATTGAAGCATTTCGTGATCATGCAATGCGTAAACCGGTCAAGCTGCGACGACCCGTCCTGCCCATTCAAGTACATCTCTTCCTCTTCTCTGTTGAAAATCGCGAATCGTCCGGGTGCTTGCGTGTTCGCTGGTACGTACGAACCATTTTGAACCCCTAACCGTAAACAAAAGAAATGATCAAGATACTACAGTACCATGGACAGATCATATTCTCAACTCACCCATATTGATAAGCGCTCTGACGGCTTGATAATCCATCAATAACCTTTCCAAAGCCCGACGACAGAATTTTGGAGGGTCTAGGTCGTGATCAGGCATGTCAGCTGGTTGATCAGGATCTACAGTGCGAGACTTACGCGCCAAAACGACATTTGAACGCGTGTTCGTCGGACGGAATTGTCTGTGTTCTTGCAACTGTCGTCCGACGGTTTGCACGAGGAATAATAAAATGTTTTCGCCCCTAAAGGATTGAAATTTCAGAATGAATACAGTATCGCAAATGAAATTCAAATCGATTTTTAGAATATGCAAAAAATTACTAAGCTACAGAGAAATAATTACCGTAAATAATTACTCCCTATTCGTTTCAAATTTTGGTTGAAACCTACACAGAAGACCATCGATATTGGTAGGAAGAAGGTAGAGGTATGGCTTCTAACAGAATACGTAAAAATCCTGTCATCATGTCATTCAAATAACTCGTACGATACTGTAGTGGTGAACGAGCTTGTACACGAGGGACCCAGAACTAAACAGAACTTCGAATTTCAGGTTTCAGCGTATAACATTGCATTGTGACTGTCACGGACACGTACTAAGTAGAAAAACATTTTCGCGGTAAAGGGCGAGCCAAGAATTGATCTACAGCAGATCAAAAGTTTCTCACTGCAAAGCAAGTTTTACTGAAACCCTACGAACACTGCCAAAGCATCATGGGAATCTCCTTTATATAAAAAAAAAAACTAGAACAAAAAAATATATCTCACTTTGAATTGGGCATGACGATCAATTCCTGAAAACGCATCAATTTCAAGAATAGCTCATGGCGAGCCTTCTGATTTCCAGCGACAAGTGCTTGGCAACGACATTTTTCCCAGCAATCGCAATAAGCAGTCGGAGACGTCTGCTTCAGCTTGCAGTCGTGATTCTTGTGACACACCCGGGCACATTCTGTGCAGCAACAAAGTGATCCGACCAATCCACAAGTTCGACACTCATAAATATCCTGCCGAGAACACCGGAGTTTCAAAGTTCCGAAACAAAAAGGCGACAGCGCTCCAACCAACGCCGAAAGGAAAACAAAAAAACCGAACGAACCTGGTTGATATGTTCAGCGCCCGTCCAAGTGAAACTGCACGTGTCATTCGCACAAATGATCATCAGGGGAGAATCATCCCCCTGACACCTTTGCGGAAACATCATAGGACGTAGTGCCTCGAATGTAACTTCTGCCGTATCCACTTCCAGAGCAGCAGCCATGGCTTCCCACATCAGAAGGGCCAATGGGTACGCTTTCACAGAAACCGCCATCATGAACGGAGTAAATCCTTCAGCATTCCTGAAAAAAAATAAAACGTGAACGATGCAAAAAACTTACGAACGAAGAAAGCCAAAATAGCTTGAATACCAAAAAACTTACCTCGCTGACAATAATTGGTACAAATAAGGTTTGAAAGCCAAGGAATCTGCAATGATAGAAAATATCGCCAGCGTCGGGATAGCTTTCGGGTCAACCACTGTTTCCGGGGTATCTTTCTCTGCCTCTTTCTCCTTTCGATCCCTCGGCTCAACATCAACATCATCGGAACTGATTTGCTGGGGGAAGGGCCTCGATCGGATACGACCTATACATAATGAACGGATAATATGTTAATTCGTTTCAAAATGTCCCACGCTTGTTCCATCTTTGGACAGAACATTCGTACAGTTTTTTTAGTTCGGACAAAACGTCAAAACCAGAATCATCCACAATGCTGCAGATCGAATGTGATCGTACAACACAACCCAGATTGATGAAAATTGAGAAAGAAAAAAACTCGAAAGCTGCCACGAAATGCGTAGATCAACGTACGGTGATCATGTCGTCGGCGTCGTTCGATGCCTCGAGACCCACGATAAGCTTCCAACAATTCCTCAACAACCGACGAAGGATCTGAAGCGTTTGACGTTGCAGGCCAGCTCAAAAGCGAAACGACATCTTCGTCTGAAGAAAACGACGGCGCTCATTACACAAATCTGACTTGCAACAATAAAAAACAAACATGAAATAAAAATAAATAAGTTTCACCAGACGAAAAATCTACGCCGTTTCTGCTTAAGGAACGAAACCAATCTATCATTCAAGTGTAGAACAGATCATAATCTAATCTTCTAATCAACTAAAATTAATTCAGAAGATCATGTGGAATTCAAAAGAGCGGCAGTAAGAAAGCAGATGGGGAAGAACCCAGACGCCAGATGTCGCTGTGCGCCTCCCCCACTCCGGCAGTTCCACCTCCACACTGCCGACGCCCCAGGCTTCGCGTGGGGCCACCGCACTTACATCGAACAGTGGAACCAGAGGCCGAAGCTGACGACGAACCTTGGACAAAGTCGGAGTCCTGGTTTACGGCCGGCTTGTTGATCAGTACACACGCATGGAAAATGTTCCGATCCCCGTCACACTTCTCTTCAACAACTGACTTCATCACTCCGTCAAGTAGCATGTGCCCCGCTAAAAGCATCAACAAATTATGATATCCGCTGATGAAATTATAGCTCAAATGCAAATACTGTACAATAAAACCTCATAACAAACTTTTACGGACTTCAAAAAAAGTTTGGTACATTGAAAAATGTTGAACGAGATTTTCAATATTGATAACGGGAAAAAATGTTCAATTCAGACCCGCCTATGATCAATTTGATCTTGCTTTTCAGGCATGCTCAAATTTTCAAAATTGCTTAAAAATCCTTGATCTTTCGATAAATAAATTAGCTTCGATCATGCATTCCATCAGTTGCACCAATCTCTTCATTCTCTCCATTCTGGGAGGATGATGTGGAACCACTTAGAACCATCTTTGTTGGTCATTGATTGGAGCTTCCATCCATGCTACTACAGTACAAGAACCACAGTCACAATCGGAAGTTTCCGACTGTGCCTGCCTTCAATTTCTACCTGGAGAATCTATTTAGCATAATTCAAAATCGTTCTTCAAATTGGAAATTGAAAGTTTGTCATAACGAGATTGTTCCAACAAGTTATCTATGGGCTTTCTTCTGGAACTTGAGAAAAAGTTTGTCAGACTGAAAAATTAGTTGTAACCGTATTTGTATACGAGATTTTACCGATCTTAAACCAACACTCACGTTCCATGTCCTCCAAACTTTCAACGAACTCCTTTACCGCACCAATATCTGATCGCAAGATCAACGGCATCAATTGTTGGGGCTGGAATGACATAGCCACAACAGCAAGTGCACTTTTCTTCACGTTCGGCGTCGCAGACGCTGGAAAAGAATCACCTATCCGGAGTATACCACTAGGAATCTCATGTGAACTCCACTTACAAGCAGCGAGAGGGCAAATCCCCATCCCAATACAAGACAAGGGCCGCAAATCCAGCCACCAGGGATCCTTTATTCCTTGAAGGCAGTCCCGCGCAAGAGGATAGATCGTACGGTTACCATCCAGGAGTACCGAAACGCTGTCATTCTAAGAATACATTGAACGAATAACAGCGAACACATTAGATCGATAAAAAAAAACCAGAAAATCAACTTGGCATAAAAATGAAGACGAGCAGACAAACCTCATCCGCAGTAATGTCACCGCACGCTTTCAATTCCAGAGTTCCTCCAGCCAACAGAAACGACGAAACTTCCACGGGAAAAACGCTTTGACGGATCACTTTACCACTGGCCAAGTTGAATATAGCATAACCCAACTGATTGCTGTTCGCTTTGACAATCGCATGCAAACCTTGAAGGAAGAGGCAAAAATGAATTCGATTCGTTCTTTTTTCAACTGTTCAAGCTATATATCATTTCGAAATTAACAATATTAGTCACTCCAGTTCCACATTCGATTTTTCACAGACAATGCAATACATCTTTATAACAGTAAAGCCTACTGTGTGATGGAAATGATTTAAAATTTCTTTCCTTTGCAGAAAAAAAACAAATGAGGAATTGAATAACTTGGCCCAAACTCACCGTTTTTATCCACCCTGCAAGAGAGCAACTTGCTCGGATCACTAACAGAAATCTTCTTCGGGTGCTTTTGAAAATATTCTGCTTGTTTCAATCCTCCCGGCTTGATAACCTAAAAATAAGAAGGCACATTGGAGAACATGCGATCACGTCTTTGATGATAATACGAACTATCAAATCATCCGCACGAAGAACACGAGATTCATTCCAATGCTGCAATCTCATGACTGCATCCTTATCTTGTTCAATCCCTTCCTTTTCTTCCTTCTCGGGTTCTTTGTCTTTGGCTTTAGATTTCTCCTTCGTTTTAGTGCGGGATCCCAAAGTGATAGTTTCTTCCTTCCCATGGAAACGGCAGATGGCATACGGACCGTCGACTCGAAGAACTTCCGCTGTAGGTTATTAAACGATGCAAGTGAACGATTGGAGTCAAACAGCTTCAAATTTGAATCATACTGTATACATTTTTGGATATCACGCTGACATAATAAATTACAAGACGGTTCACATTTGAAAGTCGCATGAAGGTAATTCGTGAAAAAAATCACGTATTTTACTTTTCCGCGCAATCATGTGAAAGTCGAAACTCACCAGTAGTCACGGTGCGAATGTCTTCCAGAAATACCACATCCTTCACATTCCACTGAACTTCTTGAGAGTCTGAAGAATTGCTGGAAGTTTCATCAAGCTTCCTCTCTGCGAAGAAATGTAACAAAAAGTAGAACACAATTCGAAATTTGTAGCATCATTGACAAGTCTGAACTCCGCGGCATTTCGGAATGGACGCTCTCACGGAGACATCCTCAAGCAGAATTTCACAAAATGTATTGAAAAATTCGACGATAAAAACAATTTTTGCAGTTAACACAGTTCAGTTATACGCATGAATTTCAGAACGTACTTCCAATCGCCACCGAGCCCCGACTAGTTGACTCTGATGAACTGCTCTTCTTTGGAAGCGTTGGATCCATCAGAGCAAACGTTTTCGCTTCCGTGAAGGACCATGCTGCGGTCAGAAGACGGCCAACTTTCGGTTCACCATTAGCCAAATTGAATCCTAAGAGGAGAAAAAAGCTTAATTCGGTGTACATGAGCAGGACAAATCATTATCGAGTACAAAAATATGGTCAACTCCTTTGCTTACCAACAGCTTGAGGCTGGTACACGGGACAACTTTTCAGCGTCACTATGGATCCTTGAACGAGTGACTCTGAACCAGCATCAACGTGCTGCTTCCGTAGTCGAGCTCTGGACTCATCCCATTGCTTTTTCCTCTGCTCATAAGGCCAGACTCCCCTATAAAACATTTGTAACATCATAATTTCATCATTATCCGCCAATATTCAAGGTAGTGAATTACTTCGTAGTTTTTCTATACACTCGAAAATATGACAGCATTCACTGTTGAGAAAGGTCGGCACTTCACTTACCACCAATAGAAAACACCGGATTTCAGTCGAACGCAGGTGTACAGCGGACACGTGTGAATCTCTGTGACGGACTCCTTTTGGAATTCGGGATACACCTGCGCAACGTGCTCCAGTTTTCCCCCGTAACTTGCAATGCTTTCATCCAGCCATGTGGCAATCTTGGATGTTTCAGTTACGACGGAGCACCGAACGAGCGAGGCTGAGATCATTGTAACTTTTTCACCGACCAAATTCAGTGAACGAGCCTTGGGATGTCGAACTTTTCTATCCTGTAATAATGATTCAAAATGTGCAGATCAAAATCGGAAAAAACGTCAAATGTTACGCGAATTCCGATCAAATACGCTGCCTGGAGCACAAAAGAGTTAGGTATGGTAATACACTTGCACAGTATGCACTTACTTCACTGCAACGGTAAGGTTTCGAAGACGCCCATCGCCATTGACAAATTTTGCCTTTATCCGTTACAGCAATTAGTTCCGAATATAAGGCAGCAATTTTCACAAACTTTTCTCCTTTCTCAATATCCTCTTCTGGCCAATACTCCAAGAGCCCAACTTGGAGACACGCTTGCGTGTTCAAGATTTCTTTCTTCTTCACTCGTACTAAAATAGGTGAAAGAAAACGAATGACTCAAAAAAGCCAAGGAAATATAGTACAGTATATTTCGCTGAAAATGTTACACAAAATGAAGATTTCGCGCGTAATCATCGACATGAAAGAAAGCATACTCAAGACGGAAAACTTACCAATGTCCTTGTCCGGATTCAACGATTCTCTCAGTGCCGATTCCAACCATCGGGCCTTGGTCAAATCGCGCCCACTCTGTGTACTGGTGCCCTGACTTCCATAAGCTCGCTCCCTCCAACCACGGAACATCGTGTCACGGTTTTCTCGATCCGATGTGGAGCTCGATGCCGCTCCTCCAGCAGCTCCACTACCGCCCGCACCAGCAGCAACCTCTTCCCCACAGTTCGCATCTCGTTCAGCAGGAGCGGTGCTTCTGTAGTCTCTATCACGAGCTGCACTGCGTCCGAATGACCGCCGAGGGGAATAACCGAGGACATCTTCAGAAAACAAGCCCTCAGCGTTGATTATGACAGAGGGATGCTCAGAAGCGGACAAACCGGCGTCTAGGAGTGAAATCAAGTCGTCTGGCACATAGCTGTCTACCTCGTTGTCTCCGTCATTTTCTTCGTCATCACGCGATAGTAGATTGTTCACGGCCAAGTTCACATCCAGGTTCGTCCGCTAAGAAATAAAGCTTTCCCGATTACAGTACTGAATGATTCATTCTTGAGAACATATCTCCTCACACAATGCAGGCGGATCAGGTAACTCTCTGTAAGCTCGGTTTAGTTTGCTCGACTTTTGGTAGGGTTGTAGAAATAACGCGGCAACGACCATAATAATTATAAACAGAACGCACATTAAACGATTCGCGAAACAAATTGCAATTTTTCGGAAAGAGGATGAGCGAAATTCTTCAAATATATTTGAATCATAACGCGAACTTTGCGCCAGTCATTCGAAAAAAAAAAATCCACGGACGCCGTCAACCATCTCAGACCGCGCGACGTTGACTGGGAATCTTATTACGAGCAAATCGTTTAAAGAATCATTTTGGGCGAAGAGAGTACCATCAATTGCATTACCTGCAACTCCCGAACGATGACGTTCCTGGATTTTCCCTGGAGCACCGTTTGAGCTTGAGACACAAGCTCTTCAGGCACGAACAGCGCAGGCACGATTGGTCCCCGGCTGAAATAACGTTGTAATTGCGAGCGAAACGTCCCTTTCGTGACCGAAGATCGCTCCACAATGCCTAACCTCAAACCAGATCGTCCAGCAACTCGTCCAGCAGCGCTTGAGCTGCTTAGGGTGCCCAAGGCTCCTGCTGCGGCTGTATGCCTTCCGGTTCCTATTCTAGCCGTGCTCCTACTCCGTGAGGGGCCGCTGCCAGCGCGCGGAGCCGCGGCGGTGAGCGAGGTGGAGGTTATAGTTCCTTTTGGCGTATCACTACATTTCAGTAGAACAAGGTATGAATTTAAAAAATGACCGTGAAACCCTCGCTAGAATAAACGCTTGCAACGAATTAAAACATTATACTGTACACACTATCGTGTAACAAAAATGTTCGTAAATTTGGCAGCATTCTTCGAATAAAAAAAATCTTCCACGGATATACCTCTTCAGCGAGTCGCTCTTGATCAGTTCCACTTTATCCACGTTCACTGAATACCTCATCCTTGCAATAGTTCCATCTTTCAGCAATAAAGCAATGTGACCGGGACCAACGACGATGTCTTCGATCTCTTCGCATTCCAGTGTGAGGTTTAAACCAGTGATACCCGATGAATTCCTCGATCCCGGCAGATCTGAAGACTCTCGCAGCCTGCAGAGGGAATCGTGAAGCTTACTGCGTTGATTACATGAAAAACGCACTTTTCTCTACAAAAACTGTACCGTTCAAGGAACTGCTCTTCTTCGGATGGAATCGGATGCAGAACAATGTTCAACTTCGGAAACTGCCCTTCAGACTTCATCTCGGAATAATTAGCGTCCATTTTCTTCAGTCTATGCCGAACTGATGACCAACAGCACGATGACTTTCATAGGAAACTCGTCATACAACGAATTTCATTATTTTTCAGACAGAAGATTTGGCCTAAGACGCAGGAGATGTAATAGGGATTAACCCAATCAAAATAAGCGCGTGAGTGTAACTAAGAATCACTCGCTGCTTCCGAGAATCAGGAACTTGCACTCGAAAGCTGCAGCAAAATGAAGCACAAATCACTCAATTTGATAGTGGATTGAAAATCCCTTCCGTTACTCGTTATTACCAGTCTTCAAAGCACGTTTCCACAGAAAAACTATACGATCATCGGTCATCAGTGGGCGTCGACTCGATTACGCAAGCTGAGCTACGGATGACGTGGAACTCACGAATGCTTAGGTTCGCAATAATGAATGATACGTTCGCAATACAGTAGTCACTTTTTTAAATAGGCCTCACACAGACGCAATTTATTCCCAGATTGACTCTCTCCATGGCTCAACTCTCGACTCATTCAAGTCCATCCTGCATCCATCTTCAGCACAGGTGCGCTCTAGCATCGACTCGTCCTCCGCAGGGAATATATTCTTACACAGAGCTTTGCCCTTTCAAAAGAGCCTTAAAAAGTTGACCACCAAATTCCCATAGACACTGTTTTTGATTGCTCGCTTGCTATACAGTATGCAGGGCTTTTCAACTGGTGGTATAACCCTGTCCACCGGTGGTGGTACTAGCGTACTACGCAAGTGCTTGCCAGGTGTTACGCGCATACACTCAGCAACAATAACTTCGCAAAGGCAACAACTCATCATTTTCAATATTTTGTTTTCATTTTTATAAAATTTCAGCCCAGGAAAATGTGTAATTTTTTGGACTAGATTATTTTTTGTTCAACATTGATCATGTATTACTTTTGGATTCATTTCTTACATTTACAAGATGGTGCTTGTCTTCTGCTCACTCAATGGATGAACATCAGTTGAACAGTGTGCAATATTTTTGGAAAAATTCCTTTGAATAATTCCTTGTCAGAGGGCTGACAAGTATCCTCAGCATACCAGTATATGATGATATTTCAGAAAATAATTCAAAAATTCATGGCTCAATGAAAACTTATAGTAATTCAAATGTTCAGTTTCTCTACCTTGCCCCTCAAAAGAGGGTATGCAACTGCCTGCCCTTTCTTTTGAATCCAAGAATTTTTCCAAAAAAGTTTTATATTTTTCAGAATGAAAAACCCATATCACCTGTTGAGCAGAAGTCAATGTACACTAACGTGGCTATCCACGCTATTGGCAGTCTGCCAGGCTGTGCCACCTCATATCAAGGAGAGTATGTAATGACTCCTATTCGAGTTGCAAATTTTCCGCGTTTGCATCTGGTTTTCCAAAGCAAAGAATCCAATAAGCTCAAAGAAGTGTAAATAAACCAAATCAAACCTGGAACGCCATAAGTCGTGAATTGGGATTCACATTAGCAACCATCATAGGCGGATCTCTCAAGATTTGCCCATTTCAAGGAGCTCCTGTATGTGTTTAGTTCTGCACTGTAAACTCAAACCCTCAAGTCACTAGTGTGTGTAAAAGAGAGAGGGATGAGAATAGGGAGTGAGGGGATGGGGGGAGCAGTAGCTCCGAGTTTTGCTGGTGTGAATATCTGCTCCAGCCAGAAACTACACCACCGTTGGTATGCGGCGAAATCCCCGGCCAGTGGATGATAGCGCAGTACGGGTGCCCCTTCTCACTGTACAAGCAAAATGTCAGAAACATCCATTAAATGCTCAAGATGGTCTTTGATAATTGTTCAAATCAAATCGCAAAATTTACGAGATGCCGTTTGCACTCAACAAATAATTATTCCCAGAAAATTTGGGCCATTAACTATAGCAAGGTTATCGAGAAGGAGCTCAAAGCAAAGAACGATTGAACGCTCTCAACATCAACATTTTTACACTTTCCATCACACACGAAAAAAAAAGTTGCACGTCATTACAGCAAGAAATAATGGTGCAATTTCCTACTTAATTTCCTGCTTATACCGAGGATGCCAATAAACGAGACCTATAATTACCGAGACAATTGCATCAAACGAATATATTCTTTTCTCGAGCAAAAAACCATTTCTCTCACCGCCCACGATCGACACTTTCCCGTCCGGAAAAAAAAAAAGACTGGAGAAACTATCGACTATATAACTTTTTTCCTTCTTCAAATCGCAAGTTTTTTTACTCCTGCGTTTCGAAAACAAAACAAAATATTCATCGTAGATCATGGGACAACATTCTTCACACACAAAAAAAAAGCATGCCAATTCGACTTCCTCGGTTCGGTCGTTCATATCGCATTTCTTCTTTTTTTCTTGCGGAAAAATGAACATCACGAGTTATTGAACTCCAAAAGCAAATCCTCATAAAACTGCTGAAAACCGATTTTTTCATAAACGCAATCATGATGCATAAAACGAAAAGCTCCTCATTGCACGCACCTGTTCGATTATATTTTTCCACAAAATGTTTCCCTCTTCGTTTCCTGCCAACGCGTTTTCTTCGTTTTCAAAATCTTGGCAAACACTCTCGAGGAATCGAATTTGTTCATGATCCAGTCTCTTTTTTGAAACACAAAAAAAAAAGCTTTGATGCCACAGAACACAAACGATTTCGGAGATGCAGAACAAAAAAACACATCAACAGCGTCTCAAACATAACACTCGGAAAAGCTCAATCGCGCATCCGCAGGCACTTGCAACAAGAAAACGCTAAATTTTAAGAATGACGGGAAAAAATTACGAAGTTCGAACAAAATTCACGCGTCGAATAGCGAAAAATTTTACAGCTGATCCCGTTGCGAAAGCAGCGCGTTCAAAACAACGAATGGCAAACTAGCAGGTGTCCCCAAAAATTTAAGAACAATGAAACCACAGAATAGCACGAGAAAAAGCAACTATTGCACGATATCAAACTATTCAAAAGAGCGAAACATTAAAGAATTTTTCGATAGGATAAAAAGAAAAAGACGAAAAAACGCGTCCTTACAAAGCAATGAGGACGTGAAAAACGACAAAAGGGCAGAACAACATGAAAACCTATCAAACAATAAAAATATCAATCAAGGTCACGAACATATTTTCAAATAGAGCTTTTCAAAAGGCCAGTCTAACCTCAACAGAGTAAAATGATCTTGCACTAAAAACCCGTCTCGCACAAGAGCTGTTTCACCAATACGCTCTTCCGAAACGCACTCAACCACGGATCAAGAAGTCTTCAAGGTCAAAAAATGGGACAGGATTCGACATCATCAGAAAATTGCACTCTTTCAGAATCTAAAAAAAAACCATTCCTCGGACATGGAGGGAAATAACGGCACACGCACGCAGTGACAGTACCAAGATTCTTTTCCTTATCAATATTATTGCACGTCGTTGCCAAAGTGAACAACCCGGAAACGTGGACAAAAAACTTCCTCAAAAGATTGAAAAAAAAATATGACACGCAAAATTTTGAAGAATTAGCCGGGAAAGACCGCTAAGAAGAGATCGCGAAATTTGTTTCTCTCACTCATTTCTCTCGATCTAAATTGTCTTCCGTTTCCAGCCACCGCAAATCGACGAGACTTCTCTTTTGGAATCCGACAAAGAATTGGTTCCCCGGATTCTGACGAGGATCCGTTTCCTTCCGAGTGTTTCGACACATTCTAGCACTTGCCAAATTACGGAGTCAAATTTGATCACACACCTCACGCATTTGATTTTCTTTCATGTTCAGAGAAATCAATGAGAAGACGATCGAAATTTTAAAAAGATTTCATGAATAAAAGACGATCAAACAGATCCTAGCACGAGGATAACGTTACAACACGTTTCAATGTCTCTTTCGCACCAATATTGCTTTAAATTTTGAGATTCTGGAAGCCCAGTCAGAAAAGCGAAATTGCAGAATTCTACCGTCCGTGTTTTCATTCGTTTCCAAATGTTATTATCTAATAAAAAGCCGAGAGAGGGAAAACACTCAGAATCCCTTTCCCTCCTTTTTAATTTTCCAAGTGCCGTGTTATACAAATTTAGTTTGGAAATTTAAAAGAAAAATAATTCAAACGTAAATTAATGGAAATCGAACGATGAATAGAACTTCGAACTCAATCATGGACACCGGAAATTTGTTCATCTACGAAATTTGGTCGAAGTTCCCAAATACATTCATATTTTCGTACATTCAACGCTAAGCTTTTCAATCACATCGTAACGTTTCTACTCGGAGAGGCACACGGACGTATACCTTCTAAATTTCTCAAATGATTTTTAAAAATGCCTCTACGAAAAACTGCAGACGTACAAAAATGAAACTCTAACGAATGAAAAACAATCGACCTCGCACACTTTCAAGCTACTGAAAAAAAACAATAACCTTAACCATTATTTCTACTTTTGAAATCAGATATCGAGGAAAACATCAATTTGAAGACGAACGAAATCAAAAAGCAACTAATTTTTCTGAATGCAAATAGACAACTGAGCTTGAACACAATTCGGGAGCAATATCACTACTATTCTGTTCCCCCAAGAATAAAAAAAAGATTTCGTGGGAAATGTTTCTCTAAAGCAATCATGACGGGTATTTCCAGGTGCTTTAGCGGAATTAACTCGAAAATTCTGGTTCTATTTTCAAATCTGAATACAGTAATACAGGACATGGTCCAAATTTCAACCTAAAATTACAACAACAAATTAATGCTGAGGAGCTACCATTCGACCGAGAGCTTGATTTTCATCCCCTTCAGATCTGAGGCCTACTATCTCAAAGAAAAATTTTAATAACCATATATTCATAAAAACATTCAATATTATTTTGGATTAAAAACAAAATAAGATTAGACGGAAATGCTTTCGAATTCTAAAAAGATAAATTTTACAAACGAATCCTCATTTTCGGGAAACGCGGCTTTTTGTTCGGAAGTTGTAAGTTCGAAAGATAATGCAGGAAAATTGCGAAGGTGCATGGAAGGAACACGTTGAAGAGGGGGAAAAAGTGACCTTCCGGGAATATTTCGCACAATGCTCCACAAAAATGACTGAACGCCAAAACAAGAAAAGAAATAAAAAATGAACATGACCGGACCCGAATTCATCAGCAAGGACAATCTCCTTCGCCACCAGCGCGATCCACGACAGCGCTCTCAGGCACGCCGCCGTTGCCCACAGACACGGAAGTCGTCATTGGATTCGAAACGACAGTTCCGGTACCCGTTCCGGGTTCTTCCTCACAGTCACCAACGGATGTCGTCGTCGCGTCGCGGCCGGGCATCGACGGTGACGGCGGTTGCGTGTCGATCGTCAAGTCCATTGAAGTTCGACGCTGCGCTGAAGGTGTTGACAAGGCGGATGAAACGCTCGGCTGACGCGACCTTTGCAGATTCGTGCTATTCTCCGCGTCTTTCCAAATCTGGATAAAAGCATACAAAATGAAATTGAGAACTTATAAATGGACAGAAAGCACCGCCAATTCGGGCGTCAAGCTGTAATACTTTTCTACCATAACGTCACACTCTCCTAATTCAACGTTCTACCTTGCCGACTGTAATTTTATTCGCCATTCACTAGATTTCGCAAACATTTATGAAACAGTTGAGTAAAATAAAAGGCACACTTCTTTCACAAAAGCGTTTTAAAATAAAGGTATCCATTTTGCTTTCTTGAATCGGTGCCATTCAATATTCTCTCACATTCGGAGATTGAGTGCATGGTGATCTCTAAGAAAAGCATCCTTCCAAATTGAAGTGTCAGTCAAAGGTTAGGAAAATTGTACATTAACACCATGCAACCCCCCAAACAAGTTTATTCAATGCAAAAAAATTGCGAAATTTCCACCAGATACGAGAAACTCATTACACTATACTGTACATTCGAAAATTGTCAATTTCCAAAAGCTCTCAATAAAATTATGATACGCGTGTGAAACTATGGCTGCCATTGGAAAGTTCACTCTTTGAAATTAGCTTGCAGTTACTGTTACGCATTCAAATCAACATTCAAAACCTAAGCTGATTACAGCGCCATCTCTTCAAAATAAACCCGTTTCTCGAACCTTGTCAACCTCCGAATCCAGTTGATTGTCGTCTCTTGAACTGCACTCCTGTTTCGTGGAATGAAACAAGGCCGTCGCTCTTCTCGCAGCGACATACTGAGAACTTCTGATTTTGATGAAGCTCAGATCCGTTACAGCTCTCACACTGTAGTCCGGCACAAACGTGCTCTACACGGGTTCAAAAATAAACGTGGGAAGCGTCATCGCCTGGGTCAGGCATCTCGGGTTCGATAATTGCTGGCATGGGCTCTTCATCGCCATACTTTTTCCAACCAATAACCAACAGCACACCGAGAACACGAACAGACAAAGAAGAAAACAAGACCAATTCAATCAGCCAATACACCAAACACGCACACACTTCGATGCTTCAACGCATCAGAAAGCCTCTTGGTACTACATGAAAATAAAAAGAGCAAATCACCCTAAATGCTTAAAGCAGAGGAAGTTCATCTTGCTGATCAAGAAGTTTTTCTATTTATAGCGGAATAACGAGAAATGGCAATGATAAAAAAAAACCCTCTCCTCAAACACCAGGGATCGAACTACGCAGTATGCAAATATTTTGCATTCAATAAGTTCCTGCAGAGCAACAATTTTTCATTCGCTCGCTCGGAGAAATTTAAATTTCTCCGAAAATGTTGCCTTTTCTCCCACTCCAATTAAAGTAATATTCAATTAAAATGGAAAAATATCTCAAAGCTAAGAAATTATTAGTGTATATCCTCCGCATCCAATAAAAATCGCGCATTATCTTGGCCAGAAATGTGAAAAAAATACGGTAATTCTAAAAAATGTTTAGCTCAACCATCTACACACATCTACAGTATTTCGAACAAAAATATTCAGCACACGACAGTATGAATGATGTGCTCTCAAACGCAAAGCTTCCGTTTACATCTTGGTGCGATAAAAAATCCTCGAATTGTGAAAAATTAAATACTGTACTCAATATTTTTTGCGTCACTTGGAGCAAAATACTGTATACACAGATACTGTACTCAATATCGCGCAGAATTGAAACAACCCTTGCGTAATTACGGATAGGCTTTCGCCCTCTACAAAATTTTTGTCTACGCCGATTTTCTAATATATAACAAATTTTTGTCTGGTCCCATACGGGTTCTCTAAACAAAATTCTCCGTGCAGCGAAGTTTTTTTTGGTCCCTTGAATTTCGTCGTAAATTAAGTCCTGCAATAGTATTTATAAGTCAGATCGCGGAATAAATTAAAACCATAGCCGAAATAAACGCAGAAAAAAACTCGGGATTTCCGGTATTCTCTTTTCTCACCTTCCTTCTAATATCTAATTCACTACATTTTGCGAATATTCCAAATAGATA
This sequence comes from Notodromas monacha, assembly GCA_905338405.1. Taxonomy (NCBI): domain Eukaryota; kingdom Metazoa; phylum Arthropoda; class Ostracoda; order Podocopida; family Cyprididae; genus Notodromas; species Notodromas monacha. The sequence continues at coordinate 17,144 of CAJPEX010001371.1, read as the reverse complement.
CCACGACCGAAAATGTCTCGAAGATACAGTAATTCCAAACACAAACACACACACTACGAAAATGCATCCATGCAAAAACACCTTCTACGACTACAAAAACATCTACAATGCCGGAAAAGAGTTGTGACCGACCCAACGCACAATAGATGAGACCTCATAATCATCCTCTCCCAGAGGGACCACGAACAGTGAACTTGGGTTGCTCAAACCCTAACCCACGAACCACAGACAACGAGAACGCGGGGTTTTCATCTGGGCATCAACGCTAGGAAAAAAAAAGCGAAGAAACTCATCAGAGGAAAAACCGCAGAACACTAAGAGATTTTCATAAAAATTGAACGATTTCCTCGGGAGACACCCAGATGAATCCCCCTCTGTCTTATTTTCAGAGTGGAAAATGATGTATTCTCGGAAACCAGGGAAAAACCTAATTCTTCCTCACGGGATTGTCAGGTGGTGGTGGTTTTCCGATAAACGAGGGACAAGAGTTCCAATGGGGACACGCGCCTGAGCACACGGCCAAAATGTTGTTGTTGTTGTTGATCTTTTGTTTGTTCTTCTTGAGCGTAGGGCGTGAGTGGCACGAAGGCGGTACCAACAACGCCGTTTCCTCAAAGGTGTCGTCGCCGGGAGGGTCTCGGGACGGATTCTGCATTCGCATATTTCAAAGTTCAATGATCATAACGAAATGAAACCAACGATGATCTCTTCGAAATCAGAATTTTCGCAAAGGGGTGCCAGAACAATTGAAACAACACAAAAAAAATAATAATCGGCGTGTTTTTAATTATCATCGGCACAGAACGCTACTAAAAATCTCACCAAACTTTCGGGGTTTCAAAAACTTTCAATCGTTACTCCTATCGGTTCTTTATCCACGAAGTACAGAAGACTAATTTGACTGAACCAAATCTAATGAAGTGGGGCTCCGAGATGTGGACGTAATCAGGGCTTGGATCTTGTCCCTATTTCGGAGCGTCTGTATGCCGAATCACGCTTTCTCATAGACTTCACTTGGAACATATTCAATTGATTCTCCTGTTTGCCAAAATTTAGGAAGTCCCCAAAAACTGGAATAAAATTTTTTTCTCAACTCCATCATATAAAAAAGAATTGTGTAGAAGAAAACTACACAGAATATGATCGTTTGGTATCAGAAGGAGCTTACGAAGCAAAGAACAAATCCAGCGATATTTTTCATAAATGATGGAAAAAAACTGAAAAAAGAAGCATAAACTAGCCAGTTCTTCATAACGAATTAGGATAATTCTTTAACGAAATTTATTTTAAAATTTCTGTCAATATAAATCGATTAATTTCTTCAAGAAACATTATAATGCAGAAATTTTGTCAAAAGTTTTTTTCTAGAAATTTTGCGAAAGCTTCCATATCTCGAGACATTGTCGAGATTTCGGGCCTTTCTTTCTTTTCACTATCAAGTGTCTCTGAATTAAAGCGCCCGTATGTTGGGGTCCCACTACACTGAGAAACTGTTCTCGAAAAATATATTTTCTACTCCTATACTGTGTTTGGGACGACCCCTGAAAACACGCGCATTCACGAAAATTCCAAGAATTTAATGACAGCCAAGAGCCACGACGCACTTCGTTCTTATTCAATACAATTAAAAAAAAAAGGTGAACGAGCAACTGCTGATCACTGTGGAAAGTGAGTAAATGACAAACTACAGTCGACATGATATTCAATCGACAGCAGTTTAAAATTAACAGGGGGAATGAAACACGGGAAAGTGCAACACATCGACTATCTTTGCCCTAACACCAATAGAAGTGATTCGACTCAGCTCCGGTGATTGCTTCAATTTATCTAAACTTATTCACCGATGCCTCTTCCACTGAAGATGACGACTCGCTTCGCCACCAGTTCGCAAAAATTGCTCGCTTCAGAATCTGAAAATGGTATTTCATTTCACGCATAATTTCCCCTTCATTTGATTCTCCTGGATCAACTTAAGCGTTTGCTACTTTCTTCAGACCGCAACAAATTCAACTGAACACTGCTGATTATTGAGCCCTTCCACTTTCCCTTGATAATTTTGAACAAAATTTTTATGATTTTATGTTCGACGCACACGTAAAATTGTCACTGGATTGAATGATATGATTATAACTAACTAAAAACAAGAAAGATATACGCAAGAATCGTTGGATGCTTCAAGTATGGCAAAATAACACCATGCTCTTCTAAAAGCGCAATACGGACCTTGTGTGTAGTGTTTCTCCGGTTTCAACTGCCAAAAAATCTCTCCTCGAAGAAAAGGCACGGTCCTGAGTAGAAGAGAACCGAAACCCTCTTTACTTGGCTTAAGTTGACGACACTTGGACTTGCTCTCAAAACTTATCGAGGTCCGCTGAAAATGCTAAATCTTGGTTGATCAGCAGGGCCGGGATCATCTGAAAAAAATTTTTTAATCGAATAAAGATCGACTGAACCGGATAAAATTACCCGCAGAAAATTTCGTTGAATTCAAGAAACAGCGGAACGAAAATAAAATTTAAGTCGGTGAAGTTGAACGAGAAAGCATCATCAGAATTATGAGCCAGTTGTGAAGTACCCTTCGTAGTAAACATTTTGGTTCGAACACGAAGTTCAGTATTTAAAAACGTACTTTCAATTCAAAAAGAAAAATATTTGAAGGAAGAAATTAACCTTTGTCGAGAAATCCCAAAGCTCGCATTCCGAAACAAGTGAAAGGTCCAGCTTCAAAAGTCAGGTTTTCTGATCCAACGATCACTTCCGCTCTGCCTTCGAGAATAAGGACGAAATAGTCTTCCGGCTTTCCCTAAATTCAGTGGACACATTCGCACAAATAAATGCCACATCCTCCACACTTCGATTTACAATAACATTTTCCTGGAGAAACATGCGATTCGATGATCGTTCGTGATCGCGTTATTTTCGTAACTGCGATTTTCTTCGCAATGACGCAATTACTTTCGCGGGTTCCTAAAATATTCAGAACTAGACGACAAACTGTTGAAAAAGTCTCAAGTAAGATTCCCAAGAAAATAATCTTGAACGAAGAGAATGAATTTTTTTGGGTAAATAAAAACAATTACGATAAATCCTATGTTCTCGACCGTGAATTTCACAGCTGCATTGCTATCGTAAACCGAATGGCATTGCTTGCGTTTTTTATTTGTTTCCTGATCATTTAAGAACAACAAAAAATGAAAAAACAGATTTGAAAAGATTTGAAACACGGTCAATTTCCATTTTGCCCTTTGGAAAGTTGAAGGTTTGATGAACAACGTCCGAAAACAATCGCAAAAAACCGTAATCACCCGTTGATAAATCATGTAGCTCGATTCGCCATTGCCTTCCCAAACTTTCGGCGCTTTGATGAGAAAAAATATGTCTTGCTGCAGCAGCTTTCGTAGGATCTGCTCCGAGATTCGAAACGGTTTGAAAGCTTCCACGGCTGTTAGCACGAATACGTCGATCACATCAATATTCGAAATAATATCCTCAAAATGTTTATATTATCGAATTCTGATATCAGTTATGATGTTACTTACACGTAGAAAGATACTGCAAAGCAGCCATGGCCAACTGAGGTGAGATCCGCAGTTTCGTGTCGAGTCTCTTGTTCACGAATAGGGACTCGTTTTCTCGAGCTTCGTTTCTTCGCAATCGTTTTTTTGTCCGATTGTCAGCTGCAAATTATTTGTACATCATCAAGAAGCAAGAAAATTGACGATAATGCACTCCCTTCACGATAAACTTTTTATTCGCAAATAATTGAAAGAAGGGCACAATGGGGAATTCAAAATTCGGAAAAGTTCGCTGGCTTCGCGAACTGAATGAGGTTTTCTACTGCTTTTTGAAATTAAATTCATTACAGGGTTATTGAAGAGAATTGTACCATTTAAATGCTTTCATCGCCGGATTTTCACCGGAATACAAAATTCGCTCTCAAGGTTCAGAAATAATTCGAAAAAATGAACCTGATCACGACTATCAAAAAAGTTACATGACGCTTAAAGTTTCAAAAGCTGGCTGAGTCTATGAGCAAATCGCAAATCAAGGATATTTTGAATTCTTCCAAAGAATCGACTTAAGATTGACAGTTCGGAAGAAAAGCTCAGTAACCTCGCCTTCCCCAGAAACACCTCCCCGGATTCCTCAAGAAATTCTTTGAAAACTGGAAGTAGAGCAGCCAGTTGGGGGTTTTTTTTTTTTGCCACCGCCGTCATAAAAAATGCATCAAACCGAATGACTGAAGGTAAAATTACGGCAATGACGTCAAACACGTCATTCAAAAAACATTCCTCTCAGGTTATCCTTCAGGGGGAGGAAAAAAAACATGAACGGTTGGGTACTCGCAGTGGAAGACGTGAAAATTTGATGGCAAAGTACGACTTTGGTGAGTGACTTTTGTAGCCAGAGCAGGTGTTAAAGGCGAACTTATTAAAGGAGCTAGTGCAGGAGCTCTCAATGTTAGGGCTACTGAAGCATTTTGCCTAGGAAGAGGGGGCATAGCTAAACTTGCTGAATAAAAGCCATATGCCCACGGTCGCCTGCGAAAATGTGATCAAAATGGTCCACGAGAACCCTATTTTCAAAGCTCAGCTTCGTCTCTTTCATTTAAAGAATGGACTCACTCATTAAAAAATTGCGAATAACCAACCGAACATACGGAAAAGTAGGGCAAAGTTTAATATAGTACGGTACCTATAACACAACGACTCATATAATCGCGAGAATCTCTACGAATTTATAAATAAAAATTTTAGCACGGAGGTTTTTGATGGAAGTTTATGAATCATCAAAGAGGTAATACAAAATAGTTCTTTAAATAACCTAAAATTCGATTGTCCTCTTTCACAAATATTTGGAAAATTTCCCTCGAGATCGCACAGGTGGTTTCAATTTGATTTACAATACGTGGTTTCAAGTTGATTAACAATAAGTGGGTTCAAGTTTTTCAACAATAAATGGTCTCAAGTTGATTGAGAATAATGCATTGAGATAAAGTATTCCGAAGGCCAAAGGCAGTCGAAATCCGGTACGTTCAACAAATCAATTAGCTTCACAAAAATTAATTCCACAAGCAACGCAAAATTCAGGACACAATTTGACGATTTCCAATAACTCGTACCTCCTTTAAACTGTCTGAAAATGACGTCAAGGGTTGTATCGTGAAACGTGAAGAAGCAGGGATTTTGATAGAAATCGCACAGCGTCTTCAACGGGGATAGTAGTAGTCCCAGGTAGTCGTGGTTCAGGAAGTGTATGTCGTGAGGTTGCTATAACCTGGCTAGAGAGAGCATTTGACCTTAGGAGCTCATCGGAACTTTTAAGTAAGGTATTATAATACCCCTATTCAATTTTGTAAAATAAACCCCAACGAATTTTTTCAGAACGAGAATTGACCCGATCTGATTTTAAAATGTAGAGTACACTAGTATTTCGCGACGTCAGGCGTCGAGAAGATTCTAAAAATCAATGCAAACTAATTTTAGCACAGGAATTAATATTATCTCGGTCACAACGATTTTCGATTGTCAAGAGAATGATGAAAATCAATCGTCGAAGCACCAACTTGACAATCGGATAATCAGGTACCGCGGAATTGGATTCCAGACAAGAATTGATTCAATGTCAGTTACAATTTCAAGAAGTTTCTGCGTCACAGACAAGAAACGATCAATGCCTCGTTTGGAGCTCACGGGTTCGGGATATTAAGAAAGATTCATGCATTCCACATTCTAAACTGGGCAGAAATTGATACAATCTCCGTCGCATTTGAAGAAGGGTTTCTCAGACGATGTATGACAAAACGATATTCACCGTTCCGTCGAATCTCCGACATCGTAGTAAAGTCCAACACGGCTTCATACGACAGCATGAATACATCGTCAAGCTTCGTCATCACCTCGGAAACTGTCTTCTTCTTCAAGTCAAGTGCACCGGATATTATGTTCACTTCATCCCTTTCCAGATCATTGTACTCATTCGTAACCTAGACGAACACAAAAATGTGATCATGAATAATAGTCACACTCGGGATAAGGCGCTACCCTCAGCAACCAACAATTTATTTTGAAAAAAAATCATTTCTAATGGTAATAAAATCGGAAACCCCGTTTAAACGCCATCTGCCAAAATTATTGACAACTCAAATATGCTCTTGCCAATCTTTTTTTTCTTTTATAGTCCGCCAACAAAATTCAAGTTTCTGTGAGAGGTCTCCAATTAAATTTAAAAAAAACATGAACACAAAGATGACAAAATTTACTTCTTGAAATCAATAGCTAGATATAATTTACGAACCAAGATTATTTCGATGGTTTACTAACGAATAAGACCTGCATTTCTTATTACACAGTACTTGATTTTCGCATTATTTTAACTTCTTTGATAAACCATCAACCCCGCTAAATCGCTACAAACAAATGATGGCGGCTTATCGAGGTTTGACTCGTACATCTTCCGACAACGCAAACATGTTGCCAACCATTCAGGAAAATCGAAAAGTACCAGAAAGAAATATTTTCGAGACATTTTCATAAGATCAGATGGATTATGAAACTAGTTGGTACAACTTCGGGTGGTAATCTGCGCGTGAAATATTCGGAATAACTTTTCAAAAACCTTACGAACACGACGACGTCAAACCAGAACATATACTGCATACATTTATAAGTTAGTCAACGTATTGCACTCAAAACCGAAGGCTGACGGACATTAATACTGTAGTAACTGAATCGTTCCGATTGAATCAAAGATACGAAATCGACGTGTGTCGAGAAGTGACAGCGATTTAGTCAATTAGGATGAGAGAGGTGATAAGGGGTAAGTGGTAACAGTTGAGAAATTTGCTGAAAATGCAGACAGAAAATTGATTCAACATACTAGACGCGTATTATTCTACTTCGGCGCATTTTTTTCGAGGTTACTCACATAATCAAACCAAACTGCATTTCATTTAAATCCTCGTCCAACATGAAGAAATGATTTCGCTCAACTTATCTCTTGTTCTTCTGCTCTTTTCGGTACGAGCTGTTTCAAGCACGCACCGTTTTCAAACACGCTCGTCTGCGTAGTTGTGACTTTTTTTCTCATCTTTCTGTCCATAAAACACACAGAAGCAAAGGCGGCGGCAATTCCGACTTTCGGTCATTTTGAAAACAAAAATGTATCACACAGAAGAAGAAAAATTTTGTGGACGCGTTCGTCTCTTTCTGGTGAACATGGCCACATCGTGGAAACATGTCAGAAATTTGAAAACACATCACGTTCGCTTCTCGCGTGATGCGCAGAATATAATATTGTTTGAGCGCTGATTTTTTTTTCGAGTTTTTCCTTCTGATCTTACTCATCTTAGTTCATTGTCCAGTAGAGTAACAAATCTCAATTCCCCCTGAATTTTCTCCTCTATAGCTTCCGTCATGCGGAACTAGAGAGCAAACACACTCGCTTATGCAAACATGAACGCGTGAAACGACTTTCGAAGTCATGCTTATGCAGAAGACGAGACTTTGAATATGTGGATATTTCGAATAACCGTGTTTACTTGAGGTTTCCTGGAAAACGTTCTTTGTTTTTCCTAACTGCGGAATTTATCCGGTATTCAATTTAGAGAATGATGCAATACTTACCGATGCATGCAGAAACGAATGTTTCGATGCCCGGTGTCTAGACTTTTCACTGAGAGACGCACAGACAAAATTAGCCTTTCGATGTGAAACGTTTACATGATGATGATTTTTGATTCACGTGTGAGTTTTAAACTTGCTGCAATTAGTAATGGTGAACTTTCTTTGCAGCGTTCAGAATGAGTTTCGTCATGTAATTTTACGAAGAAGACGAACTAAGGGTTTTGCGAGGCGCACAATCGTAAGTTTAGGATCTTTCAGAATCGACGCTCTTCGTTCCTCTCAGAATCCATTCGTAAAAACTACTACAGTATTTACAACATAATTCAAATTCAATGACTTCTATATTTCAGCGCTAAATGTTTTGCAAATTCCATACAAATTGAAGTTTAGAACGGGTCAACTAAAATGTATGCGCTTTTCAATTGTTGGTGGCCCAATGTACTGTACTTCACGAGGAAGTTCATCTTCCATAATTAAGGTAAATATTAAACCATCATTTCAAAATATAGAGCGTGCATTTCGGGGAAGTCGATGTCGTGGCCGAATGAATGCCTGCACATAAAATCCACATTTATTCGTGTTGAATATTCAAGGAATATACACCGTAATCTATCATACTCGAGTACACCACGCAACATTTTTTTTTACAAAATTAAGAGAAGGTGCACATCATAGGAGAGTAAAACATTTTTGAACATTTTTAAAGCATTGGTGCTCATCAAACTTGATTCCAAGGGGGAATTTTGAACTGATTTCAACAGACAATTTGAAAATGATGGAAAATCAAAATTGAATTTGACTGAAATTAAAGATAAAATTTAAATTCTGATGCATTTTATTTCAAAAAGATTTCAATTTTCAGTCTCTAAAAATGGGGCATGCCTTTTTAATCTAAATTTTAGATTGAAAATGCAGATGCTTGCCTTGCTCAGGGGCGCCTGGTACTCAAGTGAATACAGTACAGTGCTATAGCTCAATTTCATTTTTTCTTCATGTGAAAACAATTTTTCATCGAAGTTTCCCTGCTAATCGAAATGAAAAAATAGAATTTTTAGTAACTGTTTTTCAACAGTTTATACAGTATATGCGAACTGATTCTGTTGGATTGCGATATTGAAATAGTTTAGCTCATCATTAGCTGTGGAATAGTATCCGCATGCATTTTAACAAACAACAATTATAGATTTAAATTCTCTACTTTCATAAGGTGTCCAAAAAGTTGCAATATCGTAATGAATTTTTAACGCAAAAAGCTTGGTTACCGTAACGTAACGTAGAAAAATTCACTTTGAAATACACTACGTGATTCTTCAATTCGAAGAAACTTGAATTTAACTGACAAAGACTATCGATGAGGTTCGCAAAATACAGTAATGTAAAATTCTTCGAGTAAATCGATCCCAATTCTTTCGAAGAAAGCTTTCCAGCATAAAATAAAAATAAAAAACTTGAAAAAAACTCGAAAATAGAAGAACCCGGCTTTGAATTTTCATTTCAGTGAAATAAAATGGATTCGAGTCACGAAGAAGCGATTCGTTCAACGCTAAAATAAATGCCATGATGAGGGTTTTTTTTTCTTTTCATTTTCCAGGGCTTTCCTCATCGCAATGCGAAAGACAGGCTGGCATCCATCCGTTGCTACCTCACAAAAGTTTCATTATCATCGGACTGGTAGCGGGGAACAGGATGCGAGGAGCCAACCGCCAGGGAAACAAAAAGTCGATCCCCGGAACAGTAACAAGCCCCAGCAAAAGGACATCACCGTATTCTTGCGAATAGACCTTCATTGCATTCCACGAAAAAAGCCAAGCATAAGTAAAGCGAGAACTTTTTTCATTCCGCGGCACGTCTTGAAACAAGTAAAACTAAATAGGGAGATTATGACAACGTGATCTCCGCAGACGCAAAAATTCGAAACTTGTCGGCTTCGGGACGTATGGCAAACTTTTTCAAGCATAAAAAAAATTATTGCCGCATTCATGCCAACACGAAATTCGATCCAACTCGAAAAGCAAACCTACTTTACGGTCTGAATCGAACTGAAAAATGCTCGCTGGCTACCCTGTATTTCACAATACTGCACAGTACGCCAGAAACTCCAGCTCCAGTATTTCGAGAAGTGCAACAATTTTCTGAGGACATGCGCAGTATTGTACGTCCTCAATCACATTATATTGCGAAGATAAAATGTATGAAAATGAGGGCTTACTAGTTTTCGGGGAAAATTAACCTCGTAAATAATACAGGTGGACTCTCTTTCCACAACGATCTGGTCTACGAAGATTTCCTTTTAATTTCAAATTTTATTTCCTTCCTATATGGTTCTCTCCAACAAAATTCTCTTGACAGCGAATATATATTTCCAGTCCCTTCGACTTTCGTTCTAGACTATCAAGAGAGTTCTAAGGGTATCCCCGCAACGAAACGAAAAAAAAAATTAAGAAAATTTCCCGAAATGATTTTTCAAATGTTCCTTTTGAATTTAAATGTTTTTCTTTCTGGATTTAAAGCGCAGATCATCTTTGTAAATTTTGATCAGAGTTGAAAGGATTTCCAATGAGTATACTGTACGAGGAATGGTGCTAAAATAAACGAATAATTCGAACGATCACCCTTTTTTTTTTTCTCGGACCAGCAATGAGCACTTCCACTCTGATCTGGTTAGAATCAATCGACTTCCGAGTCGCACCTAGAGTGCAATTTATACTTGCATAAATACCGCGTGAATACCGAAACGAAAACGAGGCAAAAAAAGCAACTCCACCTATTGGTGTTCCTTTCAGGCAGCAAGAAGGAAAAATAATGAACGAGATGCTCACCTTGACAAGTTCTTTGAGACGCTCGCGATTGTAGTAATTTCCAATCTCTTCGCCCAGAAATTTATCGAGGATCTTGGAAATGGGATACGAAAGAGGGAAGGTAGCCGCCATGAAAATTTTCGTAATCCACACCGTCCACGCGCCTATGGCCAGTCCGTGTCGCGAGCAGATTGCTTGCGGGATAATCTCGCCGAAAATCACAATCCCCATCGTCGATCCAACAACGGCAACCAGCCCAGACGTCAAGTCGTCCAGCAACAACGTCAGCGACGAATTCACCAACACATTTCCCAAGAGCAGCGAGCACAATAGATAGTTGCCCAGCTGCCGCACCGGCATCACCTAAATCAGATCGCAATGAATGAATGAACGAAAATAGTTTCAGACATCCTAATCTATCCCGGATCAAAAAATGTAAAAAGAAAATTCTGTATCCAAACGAAAAAAAAAATTGCCTCTGAGAATTGTGAGAAATTCCCAGTGAGTCCCCCAAATAATGAAAAGCAACCCGCTCCTGGATGCGTTTCCGTACGTGGAATTTTTGTAACGCGAAACGCGATTTTTCTTAAGGTTACATTTCTACTAGAATAATTTGTTTTAGAATTCACCAAAAGCTTATAATAAACCTCAGTAACAGCATATTATTCTTAGATTGCAGCATGACATCGTGATTGAAATTTGATTAGTGACAAGTCTGTGCTACTGTATCATCTTTTTGAATTTTAAAATTTTACAATAAAGAAGTTGCAAAAATATAAAATGTTAACAACTTTCCTGAAATTTGGTGGAAAATTAGAAGTTTTGGCTCTAAACTTGGAGTCGAGTGCTTTCCGGCCAAAAATTTCTTAAGATGAAACAATTTTCTTATGCGATAATGCGAGTCAAGTTTTTTCCAATAAGAACTTCCTTCGAGGATTTTTCGTTTTGGTCTTTCCCATATGCGGGGACTCACTGTACTATTAATTTTTAGTCAAATCGAATAGGAAAATTTCCATTCGTGGTGCGCGAAAAATCTTCTCGCGTGAAGATTAATTTCCTATCAAGTTGTCTTTCAAATGAGAAGAAAAGTAATTTTGGTGAAAGGCCCAAACATGTAAATAAGGATGAAAATGCATTGGGCTAGGAGTACAATTTTAAATTCAAGAGAGGACATCGAAAATTCTCTTTGCATACACCAAATATTTTTTTTTGTTTTCTTCCCTTTTTTAAAATCAAAATTATGTTGATTCAAAACGAACTGTATTTCACACATTCCAACAAACTTGATTTTGCACAAATTAAATTTTAATTATCAGAGCAGAACAGACATTTTCCTAGTTATACTGGGTTTTCATGAGCACAACACACAGACAAGTTTATAAAATATTTCCGTTCAGAAAGTTAAGGGGAATTTGTACAGTATTGGACTTCCGTTGCTTCTGACAACATACCTATTGAAGACAACAGTATTCTCGATTCTCTTTTATGGGAGTTCAGAGAGACATTTTCAGATGAACTCTCTATTTTGAACCTGACTTACTTCAAAACTCCAAATCATGTGCTGATCTTCTTGAAAAAATAATATTATAACACTTTGGTATACGAAGTACCTCCTCAGAATACACCCAACACCAGGCTTGGATACGGTATTCAAAGTATACCTCACCTTTTGGGCATAACGCTTCTCTTTTTCAGACCCAGTGTTGCAGATTATCTTCAAGTCAGTTCTGTCCAGCGCCATGAGACCGAGATTCAAACCAGAAAACAGTCCAGACAGAATCAATAGAATGGCGATGATGAGCAACTGGAGCCAGACCGGAAGCAACCTGGAGTCTGTGCGAATGAGAAGCGCTGGATCCGAACCCAAGACATTCCAAGCTATGCCAACCCCCGCAATTTCTTGCTTCAGACACAGGTAAAATCTACCATCTGAGCTCGACATGTCTGGTAATTTCACAGGCAGAAACGCAGCATTCGAGTTTATTCCTGCGTCTGTCGTGAATACGCGCGTACTACCAGAGTCATCGCACATGGTATCATTGAACTCCGAAGGCAAGCCGTAGGCAAACTTGAATTTCAATCCTGCAATGAATGCATTGATTGAAGAATCTTCAGTCAGGAGTATGTATCTTCGATTTCAACAGAAAGATACGCGTTAGACGATTTGATTCTGAAAACACGATGACGACGAGACACTGTTTGAGCACGTGGATGATACCAATTACCATTTCATGAGCTGAAAAGTTAATTGTAGTCGGCAATTATGTCAAAAAACGCGGATTGTTCATTTTCCACAGGAGACCCCCAGATTTTTTACGGTGAACTTAACAGTAAGAGACTTCCCCGACACTATCTGAAGGGGGTCCGGAAGTAAATTAATCCAAAATCAAGTTTGGGAAGTTGCATTTCCAAAAATAACTGAACTGGCCCCGATCAACAAAATATTCTAATGAATAGACTAAAAAAAACACTCGACTTGCAATTACTGTACAGTAAAAAGTATCAGATACGAGCTGGGCTTATCTTAAAAGTAAAGGAGTCTCAAATGCCACACGCGCGCATTTTTTACGTGGAGTAAAAGCTGAATTCTGGATTATTCATCAACAGACTTTTGGAATTGTGTTGCAGGCCTTTAGAAAAACATTGAGGATCACTATACAGTACTGAACACTTGATACAGTTCTGTACTGTATTACACTTCTGTACTGTATTACACTTCTGTGTAAATGCCTGTTATACAGTATTAGCCTTCCCGCTTCAGTCGCAGAAGTTAAGGGTTCAGGAACTCAGATCACGAAGAAAAATCGCCATTATTTTCAAGATCATCAGCCCCATTTCAAGCCAACACTTGAATGTGAATTAAACACGCGGAAAATAAATTTGAAGAAAAAACGAATGTTCCACTCACCCGATCCAAGGTTTTTCCCAAAAATCCGCAACACAGCATCGGTATTCGCCATTATTGTAGCAATACCGTCGTCATTATTGTAGGGGTTTCTTCCACCGCCGCCCTCAACTCTCAAGCCAATAATTTCAACGTCCGCAGGAGCACTTCTTTTCGACCGCAAATGCTTTCTGGCTCCAATTTCCAACTCGGAAAAAATGGGTTTTGCTTCGAGACCCATGTGAACCCATTGATGATTGCTAGCATTTTTGGAGCAAACAAAATGATCCTTCGAAAGTGAATGAGTTCCGACTTCTTTCTGCTGAATATCGGGCATCGGTATCACCACTTCTGAAGTGAAATCACAAGCCTTTTTCACTCGGATGGGTTTCGTTTGAATAGACAAACATGGGCTGTTCTTCGGACCATAGAGATTGGAGAGGACAATATCACTGGATACTAAACTGGTGTCAACATCCACACGTACTAGATAACCAAAAGGTTTCCCGGGATACTGTCTGCTGAACGGAATACACCGGTTGGTTCCGCCACATAGTTGGGCAGAGCAAACCACCACGAAGACAACGGTAAGAAGGATAGCACCACGGTTCATTCTTGTCAGGATGAGACGGACGAGAGGGAAGAATTAACGTCAAGTGTGCTTCATGATTATAGTCCAAAGCACTGCAAGTATTTCGGCACTTCTGGCGCAGTGTCGTGTTACAATGCTCGGATGAAATGCCGGCATCCTCAAGTTCACAACTTTCGCGTTAGTTTCAAAACAGACTAATCTGCCCACGCGGTATGTTAGCACACAACGATAACCTAAGAACGCAACGGGTTTGAAAAAGAATAACAGTTCACTGATTAATGACGGTCAGGGCAACAAAAATGTGATTGAGCAGACACGTCTATCCCACAAATTAAAACTTACGAGTTGAACACAATTCCATCAGGAAACCCCGGAGGTACTGACTTCCTCATGTAGTTCACTCTTCGTTAAGAAAAAACAAACAAATTGCCGAACCAGTTATTTCATAAAATCCGTAAGAATGGCTTCTTCATGCATCGACCATGGCATGAACTATATTAGACACAATTCTACTCAATTTGAAGTCTACGGTCTTCGTGAAGATGTTCCTCAGCTCCATCTCACAGGTAATCTCGTGGACAACTTCAACTTTTTCTAAATGTTTTAATTGATATTTTAATTGCTTTTACTTGAAATTAAACATTCTGGGAAACGCCGCAAGGCTCGGCCTATCATTAATTTTTTCCCATCGTGTCATACGATAATAATTCAAAAATTTGAAACGGTAATACGTATTGTAACACGCTTCCGCAGTACGTGAATCGACGGTAAAAAAAAAATTAGTCACTCAGGAGCCAACGGATATCTCACAAAATACACGGGCGCAAAAAAAATAAATAGAAACGACTAATTAATGATCACGCATTTGTTTTCTGCTTTCTACAGGACACGGCATCAGCCGGTCGGAAGATAATGCAGCAGAGTTCGGGTTATCACTCCAAAGAGGATGTCACGCATTCCATAAATTCAGTCGGTCATCATCATCAGTGAGCATCGACTCGATTATGCAAGCTGAGCTACGGATGACCTGGAACTCACGAATGCTTAGATTAGATAGGTTTGCAATCGCTTTTTTAGATAGGCCTCACACAGACAAAATCCATTCCCACAATGACTCTCTCCATGGCTCAACTCCTTCAAGTAATAAAGTTCGGTTTGAAGATAGTCATCGAGTTGCATACATAAAAGGCAGTTAATTTTAGTCCTGACTCCGCATCACAAACTATTGCACAATACTCCGTCAAGGTAGGTCTGGAGTAGTTGACAAGTAGTAAGGTTTCATAAATAAGTCCTCCGCCAGGGCACTAGAATCTCAGAGTATTTATTCAAGTCCATACTCCGTTCAGATGGCAGCAACACAAACACCAAGTCAATTCACGCGTCACACAATATAAAAATAGATGTCAATGGTTCGGAAGTCCAAAGCGAAGTGACTCTCCAGTCTCCTGGTCCTCTCCGCATCTCCTCCGATCAAGATTACCATCTTCCTGTTGGTTAAACTCAGGTGGGCAAGTGATCAGACTACGAAGGTTTCTCTTTGTTGGTAGTAGATGTCGCTCTAAGGGGTTCCGATAGGAGGCCCTTACTAAGTCAAGGCTCAAAAACATTCAGTAAGGCCCTTCCCTTACCCACTAGAGCGACACCTAGGCGATCTTACTGGAGAAAGTCCAAACGTCCCAAGAACCCACCCAGTTCTTCCTTATCTCTTGCACCATCGGAGGAACCACCGCAGGAGGCTCGGACGGCAGGAGAGGACTGGCATTCTGACTTTAGCTCTTGACTGGACATCATCTCTTAACTTTGACCTGAGTGTTATTTGTGTTGCTGACTTCAAGAAATATTACAAGTGTGTTCTGCCTGGGCTTTACAAATGGAGACACAATCCGAACAAAATCGCAATGTTCCGGACAACGAGACTCCCGCCCCGAACATCAATCCGACACCCCAGCCGCTACCAGCCAGACCGCTACAGCCACCACGGATTCCCGTCGAGACACCGGCAGGCTCATCTCGTTCGATGATCACGTCCGCCTCGTCCGGCTCCTCGTCCTCGTCCAGCGTATGGGAATCCTTGC
Source organism: Notodromas monacha (assembly GCA_905338405.1). NCBI lineage: Eukaryota > Metazoa > Arthropoda > Ostracoda > Podocopida > Cyprididae > Notodromas > Notodromas monacha. The sequence goes on along the minus strand of CAJPEX010001371.1, from coordinate 1,170 downwards.
CGCTGTCTACGTTGCAGTTCCTTTCCGAGACGTACCGACTTGGGCATCCAGACATCCTCACCAAGGCCGAATACGCCATGCATCTCGACAAGTTCCAGGTACCTCTTTCCGCTCTCTTCACCGTTCCACCGCAGCACCAGATGTCGTCGCAGTCAACACCGTTCGTCCATGTTCCCACATCGGGTCCGGTCGCATGTCTTCCTGCACAACCACCCCGCTGGTTCGCGGAGCTGCAGATTCCAGAGCTCCCCAAGCAACAGGCCGAAGAAGAATTCGAAGACTACGCAATGAGACTCAGGAATCGTCTTGACATTGACAACATCAACAATGGACATCGTGTACGCTGCCTCATGGACAACACGCTTCCGGAAATACAAGGTACGGCTCATCGTCTATACAAACGTGGAATTACAGGCTTCAAACCTCTCGTTGCGGCAATCGCAAGCCGCCATCCCACGCCACATCTCGACTGGCTCGACACGTTTCGTCGGATGAAACCACGAGAGGGTGAAAGCTACATCTCCTTCGCCGAACGTCTACGCGATCAATACGAAACCTTCTTACCCTTGTCTGCTGATCTTCTTGACGCCACAGAACCCCTTTTGGAGCAGATCTTCATGGAACAACTTCTGCGAATCTCCGAGGGGGGCTTACGGGACGAATTACAACGCAAGTGGCTGAAAAACCGCAACATGAAGTGGGACGAGCTCATCGACATCGCCGAGGCTTATTGGCTAAATCATCGTGACCAGACAGAGAAGACCTCGTCAAACAACAATACCCAGAAGTCTGGTTCCAGGCCCCGTCTCAACCTACCTCCTCGTCAGTGGTGCGATCACCACAAGCGACATATGCGTCATGGCTCACATGAATGTCGCTTACGTCCAAACCAGTCGTCGGAAAACTCGTCTTCATCGGATTCAGGTTCGTCCAAACCACCCGCTGCCGCGTCCACTTCGCAGTCAACGCGTGCATCCGGTTCTCATCGAAATTCCGACAATCCTCCGGTCTGCTTCCATTGTCGAAAAACCGGTCATAAGCTTCGAGATTGTCCGCAGTTTCAGGAAAACTCCAAATAGGCTCAGTGAATGCGGCACACTGCGCTTCGACGATTCTCTCCGCCGCTCCTCCTCCAGTGGTTCTCTCCGTCAAACTTCTGGATCGACAACT
>CAJPEX010001370.1:46609-59785 GCA_905338405.1 Notodromas monacha | reverse complement strand
AGAGTCACGCAATATTGCGCTGGCTCAGAGGATGACAAAATTCCTGCCACTGAAAATTCGTATGTATTACCCTATTCTGGTATTCTGCAATTTAAACCTAATTGTAGATATACTATGGTAAATGGCCCTTTTAAAACTCTTGTCCCTAAGTTGGACCGCGTAGAAATAAATGCAGTTGAAGAACTAACTCCCCAAGACGTTACTCGTAAAATTAATGAAGATATCAGTGATCTCCAATTACATTTTCGAGATTACGGATATATTTATTTGATTGTGTCTATTGTATTACTTGTAATAATGTTATCGTGCATGGTATATCTTTGTTATGTGAAGCTAAGATATGTCATCAGAAGAAGAAGGCAAAGAAACATGGATGCCTTAGAAAACACTACAGTTGAATTGCTACCAACCAGAAGTGCCCCTGTGATTCCCCAATACCCCAGGCTACAATTAAATGCGAGAACAGGAATGATGACTATAAAATAAAATGCAGATTTGACAACAAAGCAACGCATTTTATTGGCATTAAAACTTAACAACAAATGCCCTTAAAATAAAGCTCGCAAACGAATTTGCACTAGAAGAATGGTCCATTGACATGCGGTTTGAGTTCCGGTGGATCCTCCGCGCTAACACATTGAATGTGCTAACAAGTTTATTCTTCTGTTGTTTCTCCCCTTGGCTGATGTACAGGAATCTCTTGCATCTCTTGAAATTCTGTAATATAGGAAAATTCATTAGTATTGTATAAAAATCGTATCTTTTCCCTGAAACTCACTTAAAAGTTTAATTCTAATTGGACAAATGGTAGCGTAAGAATGACCCTGCTCTGCAAGTTCTAAAGCCTCACCATAAGTGATGTTCCTAGTTTCCTCAGCTTCCTCCTCTTCAGCACCATCAGAGAGAAAGGGATTGTAAACCCTAATAGTATCCTCAACGGAATTTACTATTTCTCTAACCTGAAAGTTTGAAAAGTTTATACTTTAAAAGAGAAGAAAGTTAAACTTTACAAACTTACCAGTTTCCATTTCAAATAGACTAAAGCTGACAGGATGGCAAGCAAACAAATGCAGAAGATGACCAAGCCAACCAAAAGGTAGAATAGCCAGGTATGACCAGATTTTTTGGGTTCATACGTGACCATCACCTTCTCAATTGGCTCATTCATCTCAACCACCAACAGAATTACCGGCACTGGACCAGGAACAAAAACAGTAGAGATTGGTGCCGGGATAGTCGTCTGCATAGTGGAAATGGAAGTGGACACTTCAGTGCTCATCTCCAAAACCACTGACGAATCTACGGTTGTATATTCCGGCATGGGAGTTGTTGAAATAGTTTCTGAAAATTTAGTATGAATTTTAGAGGAATTAATTAGCTACAAAAAACCAGAAAAAACTCACTCGTGGAAACTTTAATGGAAGTTTTACTGCTACTAGTAGTCTTCATTTTGTCCATACCTTGACAGTACCACCACGGTGTAATGATTTTCTGGACTCTCTCTGTAACTGTGCCACGACACCAAACTTGAGTTGTCAAAGTGACTTTCTGTAGAATATCAGATACTAATCACTTCTATTTTTCAGATATCGAAAAGGAAAACCAACCTTCAGGTGCCGCATCAAAACACATTGCAGATTCAAGACTCGTCCAACAAAAATCACTTTGTCGTTATAATACAAAGCGTACCTAGCCTCACAGATGTCCTTGCAGTAATATTTCTTGCCAACGTTTACGCAGTCGTCGTTCCACGCGAAAACGACAACAGTCAACAAAACTAAACTTGCGATTTTGAACATACTGCTGATGTGTGCTCACTTTTTGTTTTTGACTTTCCGCGAGTTCTGTTTTGTTCGTTGAGACGTGAAACGGTGATATGGCTGCTAAGAAGAAAGTCTCTAGAAAGAAAACAATTGAATTTTAAAGTTGTGACAATTCTCTGAGTACAAAAACCTGTCCTCAGAAATATCACAAGGAAAAAGCCAAGAAACCACCCAAATGGTTGGAAGAAACGAGACTGAACCGTTACTCAATCGATAGCGGNAAAAAGCCAAGAAACCACCCAAATGGTTGGAAGAAACGAGACTGAACCGTTACTCAATCGATAGCGGGTCTCGCATATGGATAATTCTTCGACTGTTTACAGTCAAGTAGATCTGTATGAATTCCTGCACACCTCAAATGAGGGTGCTGAAAAGGAATCTGGCTTGTGAATATCGCGCATGCCTGGCGTGCGGAGAAAATAAGAGGACTTATTTTTTTTTTTATTGTCCGCGGAGAATTTGTCATGATAAGTCAGATGTTCTCTTTAACCTAGCAGACAACGCTCCGAGCAGCCGCGTCGTCTCTCGCCGCGTTACGCCCTTGCTGCGTGCTGCCTCACCGAGTCACGCGCCGAGGGTTACGCAACCCTCTCTTGAATGAGGTCAGATCCAGGTCTGACCATGCTTGCGACGTACTGACCGTCTGAATCTATATATTCGCTTGCTTTTACTTTGTCACACGCTCATTGCTGTCTGGACGCTTGTTCTAAACGTACTTGCTGTTGAATACAAAATAAAGCTGTAATAAATTTTGTACTTGAGGAGTTTATTGATTTACCAAGCCCGGCAACAGGAATAAGAAAATCTCCTCACAATAAATTGTCTGAGTTGGTTAAGGTAAAGACTTGCGACGGTAAGTTATACAATTGAAGGTTTAGAGACGTTTAAGCTGAGAGATTGTAACCATCATTTTTAACTAATTTGGACAACAGCGGGTATTGGTCTGGGTACTAAGCACAACTTTGTTGTAATCAATTATTCATTATACATTAACAAGATTTGGTGTAACAAGCTTCTATTTCTTTGAACTTAAAAGAAGAAAAGAGCTGATAATCATTCTACAGTAGGGCTCAAGTAACATCATCTTTTACATTTTTATAAATGTCACATAACAAATACCATTATGGAGTGGATTGGTTTTGTTACGCAGGTACCCACTGTTCAAAAATTCAAGCTTCAGGTGAATAAGGAAAAATTCAGATGCATTTTTGAATTGAGATAGTGGGAAAACAAATTCAAAATTTTTAACTCTTCCTTTTTTAAAATAAATAATCGAAAAAATTATACATGCTGGACATGATCATTGGAAAAGTTGATTAACCTGAATATCTACAGTGAAAAAATTTGAATTATAGAGGTTTGAGTTACGGAGGTTCAACATTGAACCTCCATAACTCAAACCTCTCGAAGTCAATTTTTTTTAATACCATTCATAAGAAGACTTTTCTGAGGCTGTTTGATTATTACTTTCTTTCCACAGGAAAGATGAAAGCAATAAAAACATAATTTGATGCATATTGAAAGGAAGTGCAAGACTAGATTGGGCAGATGAACCTGTGCCTCTAAGTTTCAGCATCCTGTCAACTAATTTGAGAAGCAATTTAAGGCCCAGAATATGGTATCACCATTACAAGGTTGTGCCATTCCTTCATGTTTTCCACAACAAAAGTGCTTGGGTTCATGACTCATACCTCCATAACTCAAAACCTCCCTATAAGTCAAATGTTTCGCTGGTTCCTTGGAATTTGACCTTTGGACTACATAGAGATTTGACTACACATATCTTGAAAGTTCCATTGATCATATAAAAATTCAAGATTCCTTTTCTTGGATAGAATTAAAAAGTTTGACATTTGAAAAATGTGAAACTCCAAAAACTTTTTGAAAGTCTCAAAGAATATACTGTACCTACAATGTTTGAATTTGTTTGAGGATGTTTGGATAAGGAGTTACAATTTAATTTTTATAGCATTTTTCCACTAAAAATGTGTGTGCCATTTCAACAATTTTAATCCGCATGGAATTTATTTGAATGGATTTTCAAGGATTTTCTGTATTTCAGCTGGATAGGACATATCAAGGAGGGTGGAATTTAATTTGTAAGATTTTTTACATAGCCGCTGACATTCCCAAAGATTATTTTGTACACAAGTCCACACTGTACAAGCTATCTCTAGTCCTGAGTGTTCCAGAGCTTTTGAGAATAAAACGGCTTGTTGTGAATATCTGTCACAATCAACGGATTCGTCCTTCCGCACAGGATCCCGATTTGTTTCCGGTACTGCTTCCTCTACGGAATACTCAACCTTTACTCTCACGGATTCAGGTCACGTAATCCGACTAATTGGACTATTGTCGTGATTAAAAACGTTGTCAACTGACTCGTCGGAGACACTATTGTAACTTTTTTTTTCTGATGGCCACGGAATTTGTTCGCACGTGACGCACTTTTCAGTCGGTCCGAGCGCCGGGTGATGAATCAAATTGACATCAACCGCATTAGCACTTTCTTGCTGCCTGACCTGCCACTCCCAGGTTATTAAATTACAACAAAAAAACGCTGCAATCACAGGAGGTTTTTCTTTTCTGCTTTGCCCTATTCAATAGATATCAACGGTTTCCGCCTGTTCCAGATCACGGACTCTTGATAACTGGAACACTGTATTTTTTCGTGAGCTCCACTTCAAAAAATGTAGCCCGGTCTGGGGAACGGAAATAAACCAGAGGGGCCCGCCGAAGAGTGTGAAAAATGAATTCAATCCCGCTGGAAACATGAAACCCGTGGAAAGTCAAGGTCTTCAATCTATCAAAAATTGCGTCGATTGGCGATAAGGAAAACTCCGGAAATTCAAATTTCATATGTCATGAAATAAGCTTTCCGCAATGCTGTTTATCCAGGGCATCATTGCGGCGCTTTTCTGAAGATATTAAATCCATCGAGACGAGAAAAGGCCAAATTGGTTATTTCAGACATTCTTTCTTAATGTATAAAACAAATTTTAACGGTTTCACAACCACGCAGAGGATAAGTAATACAAAGGAAAGTCCAAGTATGAAGTGATATTCGAATGAGCGCTACTACCATTTTATACCCCTCTCACAATTTGTATCTGTACCCGGATAAGAAAGAAAATACAATATTGCATATTTTGATCTAATTCATGCTTCAGTCGACAACTTTTCCATTTCAAGGAAATTCGAAAAGAATTGGTTTTGGGAATTGTGGGTCTTTAAACTGAATATGTTAAAAATACTAAAGAATTTTTCCAAGTCGATTTTTTTGAAAACTTCATTGTTTCATCGGCGTTTTTTATGAGGGATATGAATTTCTAATCAACATGAAAGCTGGAAGTTTACAATTCTTTAGAGAACTGGAGACACGGAGTTCGTGCTTCTGTGGTTCACCTGATCTTTACTTCATTGTTTCATCGGCGTTTTTTATGAGGGATATGAATTTCTAATCAACATGAAAGCTGGAAGTTTACAATTCTTTAGAGAACTGGAGACACGGAGTTCGTGCTTCTGTGGTTCACCTGATCTTCATGAGAATTTTTGTTTTCTCGAAGTTCAACAACGTGGCATCCTTTTTCATTGTATCCTACTTAGGTTGACAATAACCGAAAAATATACATAATTTTGGCGATCTATATTCATCTTTTGGAAATACTGTGTAGTTTATAGTGAACACTATAGCGAATAATGTCGTACTTACGACCAAAATTAATGTCCTCAATTGCAAAATGAATCAAAACAGTTAATGACTCAGAACTTCAAGGAAATTCTCTTGCAAAAGTAAGAACATTTCATTTTTCGCAATCTGAGGACTCCGTTGACGCCACAAAAGCTGCTTCATCATATCAAACACTTCCATTCAAAATCAGGTTTATAAATCTTGTGCCTTTGAGCTAAAAATGGCAGCAAGTTTTTGTTTTGAGTAGTTTTGACAAACATAATCGAAAAATTGCATTAATCAGAAGCACGCGTGCAACTTTGAGGCATCGTAAAATGCAAGACGTCGTTAAATCGACATTCAATATCAAGCAAGCGAATTGTTTTCGAATATGAATAATCTAAAACAAAGGTGTGTCTGATGCTTGAATAATTGTGCTGCTCGGACTTGGTCGCCTCGAGTTCTCAAACACCATCGTATTTTAACGTTTCGTCAAAGTTCTTCAGAAAGTTCAGTGTTCTCTCGAGACTTCCAACGGATTTTAGTACAGCATCAGAAATCTGCGACAAAAATATTCCTTGACAGTGTCGGGCCAGGTCTCAAACTTTATTTGTTTTCGTCCCGTTCCTGCGAGTCGACAGTGTAGTTGGCCTGCAGCCTGGCCCCGCTTATCAGGATGCAGACGATAAGGAATCATAGTCAGTCAGTCAAAGCCGGGTTCATCGGTAGCCCAGAGAAAGAGTCTCTCTCTCTCCTTGGGCCCTTTTCGACTGACTGACTGACCACGCCCTTCCGTTTGTGGAAGTTTAAACCCGGTGCGGTAGTCGTCAGCTGCAGTGCGTGCACAACTATAGTCGTCGCCGCCCTTATAATGACGCGGGTCATCGTCGGCGACATGGAGCGAGGACAACAAGTTCCACTGGCCCCTTCCATTCCCTGGCGTGTGTTTTGCTACAGGGGCTGCTTCCCTCTTTGTTTTGTTTCTCTCATTACAATTTTTTTTTTTCAGTTGAACATGAGACACTGAGTAGAGCGTTAAAAACGCAACGGGGACTGTAATCCTTTTCGCAAGGATACGTCGTCTTTCCTCGCTAAACGACTTCCCTTGCGCGCTTATTACCACTTTTTGTTGAACAGTAGAAAAGACTTAAGCATCTCAGGTCCGTGATTGGAGGAATCGAAGTTTTGCTTGCTGGATTGATTGTGCACTCACTTTGCCGAAAGTTCCCAGACTTTTAAATCGGTTCCCGGCGTTTGTGCCACTTTCAATACAGCGATCCAAAATTCTGCCAATAATTGGCTTATTCAACTGACGTCGAGGATATCGCCATTCACGCCAAGTGTATTTACCCAGAAAAGAGACTTATTGTAATTTATTATAAAGTGTGCTTTTGTTTTCTGAGTCTGATTTTTTATTTTTATTTTTTGCTTAGGAATGTACTGTATTGCGTACAGTTTTTCAACTGAATTCGATTATCTTACAAATCGATGTGATTGTTTGCTAATGCTTCAGTTACAGTGCTGACTTGTACTTTTCTTCAACATGTTCAAGGAAAATCAGGATTCCAACTCTTCGATTTGTAGACTCGTTTGTACTTATTTGACAAACTCAAGATTGTGTATTGTGGAAAATATGTATGCAGGTAGACTCTATCTCTACAAAAATTTCCTTTGTTTAGCAAAATTTTTTCTGGTCCCCTAAATTTCGCGTGCAAAGAGGGTAGAAGACATTAGGGTTTGACTGCATGAAGAACCCTGAGATGTGGACATAATTGGCACTTGGTCCGTGTCCCTATGTCAAAGCACCTGCATATCAGATTAAATTTTCCTATAGATTTCAATGGGAAAATATTTACTTGGTTATTCTCCTGTTCGTCAAAAAGTAGGAAGAAGTCTTCAAAAAATTGGCTAATTTTTTTAATATTTAAGAAATATAAAAGAACTGTGCATAAAAAAAACCACACAGAAATTGATCTTTTTTCATCAAAAGGAGCTCACAAAGCAAAGAACCACAAGTCTAGCTGCAGTTTTCACATTTGATTGAATAAGAAAAGCTTTAAAACAGGAGATTCGATTTTATAATGGTATTTCTTTTCAATTTTTATGAATATAAATAGCACAATTTGTTCAAGAGATATCAAACTTTGGACAAATGAAAATTTAAAATTTTTTAGAATCTTGGAATACTGTCCATATCTTGCGACATTAAAGATGTTCTGGCAGATTTCTTTTTTTGTTTTAAATGTCCTCAAGTCAAAGCATCCCTATGTTGAAGTTTCCAAATTTCTGGTCTCCATAACTGTAATACTTTTACAGCTAATACTGCTCATGATCAAGTCAATTAAATTAGACATTCCTGCAGGACTCAAGTGATGCATCATTGGTAGCATGAAGTCCGTTTATATGGAGGGAATCTGGATTTTTTTTTTTTTGCCTACACAAGAGCAACTATAAAATCGAAAAAAAAGAAGAAGAAGAAAGATGGAGATTCGTTCCCGGGCCAATCCGTTGACGGGTGAAGTCTGGTACTGTATTTCCGTTGAGCCGCAGCTGTTGACGTTGTGTTCAGTCATCACGTCGTCACGGCTGAGACTCGTAAACACGACTCGGGTTTTCGACTCCCACATCGTGGGATTGACGGGCAACACGCGACCCGCTTCCCCGTTTCTCTTGTCATTTTGTCATTACTGTATGTACTTCCGAGGGAAAACTTCTTCCCAGTCTCCATCACCTGTTCATTTTTGTTTTTATTCAAGTGTTTAGTTAGAGCTTAGACCTTTCTTTTTCAGTTCGTTGATTTGCGTGTCCCTAAAATCCCTAAATGGATACACCGCAAGACCACAACATGCGGATTACTTGACTTTAGGGACACTGAAAACTTTTTTCAATATACCTCTCAAATGGACAATGCTTTGACAAGCAACACATTGACAATACTGTATTTCTAGGAAGATAGAAAATGTGTATTTTTCAAAATTTGGAAATCCCTTCAAAAAGATGATCTACATTTATATTTTAAAAAGTTAGAAATGGATTTCATTACAAATTTATGATCAAAAACTGGATAATTTTGTGCTTATTTTTTGGAGTACAGTCTTCTCCATCATCTGTGCTCAGTATAGCAAGACTTTCACTTTTTCTATGCATTTTGGGATCCTTCTGATGCCAGAAGATCAGATTCTCTATGGTTTTTTCTGCACAGGTATATTTGGCATCTTCAAGTTGAGAAACACATTTTAAGCCCTTTTTGGGAAATTATTCCTAATTTTTGATGAACTGGAGATAGTGGAGAACTGATTAAATAAGTCCCCATTATTGGAGTATATTGGAAAACATGACCTAACATCCAGACATTCTGACAAAGGGACAAGGTCCAAGCCCCAATTATGTCAACATCTCAGGGTCTCATTTATAAGATTTGGAAATGCACTTTTTCATGCATTATTGAAGTGTGCTTATACCAGATATTGCAGTTGAATGAGCAGAAGCAACAAGATGAGAGAAGAAGTTATTCCTTATGAGAGAAGAGAAAAAGAAATTGAAAAAAGCCAAAAAACCTTGAAGAACACTTATAATTTCAATTGATGGAATATATGGAGGCATCCTGAAAACCGGGAAATGATGCAGTGGGTCGAATACACGTTTTGCACATATCTTGAAAACTTTCCAGATAACTGAAAGAACTTTTCTGTTAAAAGCAGGCATGTTTGAGCGTTAATTGGGTGATTTTTACCTTCTGAAGCTTCCGATCTGATTTTCTGGCTGAAGCTCCCTCTACATTTATGTAACTAACCAACTAATGTAATGAGGATCACCCAGAAATTATATTTACAATTTTATAGTGTAAGTATACTATATAAGGCACAGTGTATATACTGACAAATTTATCTCAGGCCAAAACGCAGTAGGAATAAGATAATCTGGATCTACATGTCCACAGCTCAGTTTCATCCTGAGCAACCTCCATAATTGAATTCTTCAGGCAATTTTTCTTTTAATTTCTCAGATACTGTATAATAAATTAAAGCAAAACATAATATAAACATATATATATACAGTGAGACCGCAAGATGCGGATGTAATTTGTGCATCAAGATTCTCCCCAAGTCAAAATGTCCCAAAGTTGAGTCTTGTTTTCCCATAGACTTACATTATCTAATTTTTAATTGGTGTTTTATGGAAGAAATATTCTTCAGAATTCCCTGAAAAAAATTGTTTGCCACTTAAATTTGAATGAGTGAATACATTTTCAACTCAATAAGAACATGAGGAACATTGAATAGTGTATCTTTGTACTGTACACTGAAATTTTGGCATCTACAAAAATAGCATTCAAGTGAAAGAAAGTAGAAGTTACCTCCATGCTGGAGGTAAATTTTTTTAATTAGCTAAATTGATGCTAATTTGGTGAGAGAAATGTCCAAGAACTTTTCTTACATCAATTTTAAGGTTCAAAATATCTGTTTCTTGTAATTTGGCCTGAAATGTATTTGAAATTTTATAACAAAATGTCCCTATGTTGAGTCAGTGTCCTCATGTTGGGCATAACTTATTGATTTTTTCTGGGAAAATAAGTGTTCCCATGTCAAATTGTCTGCAGGTCAAGGCATCTTCATGTGGGGGTCTCACTGTATATACTGTATATGTAAGCCCCAAACCTGCATAGTGCTGCACATTTTCTTGGAACAAGTCTACCTCCATTTTTTGTTCAAAGAAACACCTGATTTATTGCCAACTCACAAAGTGCCACAAAAATGCCTTATCTCAATTTAAAAATAGGCATAAGTCAAATAGACCATGGCCTCTTACAAGTGATATTGTTAGATTATTATACCAAGAAGCACATGCCCATGCTTAGTATAATTTTGTAAATTGTACTTCTGAATTTACATGCCTAGTAATTGGTTGGTATTCTTTGGATATCCTTCAAAGTAATGAGCAGATCTCCGTAACTGGGATAGTCTTTTCAAAGAAAATAAATCATAAATTTATGTTCATAATCACATTCTCAGAATTGTGCTTTTCATTAAAATGATTGATACAAAACTTCAAAAAACAGCTCTCCTCTTTTACTTGGCACAGTATGTAAAAAAAAGGCATCAATCAAATATAAATGATTTTTAAATAAAAACTGTTCGCTTCATAAATTATTGCTTGAAACTTTCCTTCTTAGAGAACAGAATCAATGTTATAATGACTGTGCAAAACATTACTTCTGGTTTTTATGTTTTGGTTTAAAGTTGCCATGTTTTTCTCAGGGTCTCTTCATTGACTTAAGTAGGATACTCCCCGAAGCTAGAAAATAACTATTAGTTCATGCAAATCATGCAGTTGCGGAGTTTTGTTGACATACGAGTACGGCATATGAATAAGTACTTGAGTGGCTGATCTGAAAAAGAAAATTATACAACTTTCCAGAAATGTTGGGTCTTGGGGAACCACAGAAAAATGCAGGTTGCAAGCAGAAAATGAATTTTACAGTTTTGCCAAATCGCGCATAAGCACAGCAGATGCTCATTCTTAGATGAAATTATTTTTGGCCTCATAAACGTTCCGAACTGCTTTTATCGCAGTAGTCAAATCCTCTTCTGGGAAAGTTATCTATTTTCAGAGCTACAAAGGCTAGCGATTCCGCGATGACTGCAATAAAGGCTTTCGCAGACACCCGATCCGTCTCACCATTCACTTTCTCAGCAAAGAAGGAGCTCAGCACAAGGGCTTTAAAACGTACGTTACGCGGCTAATAAAAAACGCGTTGCAGATATTGAGAAAGCGCCGCTTCTCCTTCACCAGCTTGGGCGCTAACAGGCCAGAAGAAAAACAGTGCTCTACGCGGCTACCTCGTGTACTTTCGCAAGGAAACCCCAGACTGTGTGTCATTCACCTTACCAGCAGTCAGTAAATACCAGGGCTGGTTTATGAGCTTTGAGACTTTTTGAAATAGATCCCACAGAGTCCAAAAAATTTTTAATCAAATGCCCTTTTTGCACAAAAAAACGGCATCCCTATCATCAGCCCTATCATTTGGCAACACTTCACTGCTGTTTATCATGCTTTCTGCCGAATTGAATGAATTTTTTCAAGCAATAAATCCAAGGATAAAAACAGTGCTGAAAATCGAGTTCCGTTCCTTTGTTAAGCTGCTCATTAGATGGCGGAGATGAAGCAAACCCTGTTCACGAAGTAAATCCCTTTGAAGTTGTTCTTAACTGTCAAGAACAGTCAGAAGTCACCAAGTGCCTATACTCATCAACAAACAGAACTCAATTTTTTGTAATTTTCTTATCGTTGGATTTATTACATGAAAAAGATGCATTGAAATTGCCGGAGAGTATGTTGAACAGCACAGAAGTGTTACCAAATAATGGGACTATAAAGTCTCTAACCAACCCACGTATGCAAGTACATTACAGGATAATGAGAAACGGGGAAAAAGAGGCAAGTTTCTTGGATGTACGAAGATTCATAGTGCGTGGAACTCAGTCGGAAGTCTTCTTCTTTTCACGCACTCGCGTGGAATATCAGAATAAACTTTTCTGAAGTAACGGACGAACGAGTCTCGCATGCGCAATATAGTCTCTAGCGGCCCACTTTTTCCGGTCGTCTTCTACATGATGTCCCACGAAGAGAGTGATACAGATGAACCGTTTGTTTTTAATCTTATACAAGCACTCAACTGTGAGCCCTACGATGCTGTCGCACCTTCTTTCAGGGGAAAGCCTTACATCATCCCAGTAAAGCAGCAGCGAAGTTTGCAGGAAACGAAGAAGGGACTCTTAAATCTGTTTTATTTTCGTGGGGAAATCCCAGCGTGATCAGTACTACTAAAACTAACTTCAGATCCAGAGACGAGAAAAGTTTTCCGGTGGATTAAAATTCCCCCTAGCCGCTTTCATTTTGGCAGAAATTGATTTTTTTTTTTTTACTGTGGATTCCACCGATTCTGTTCCAATTTCAAGGCTCCAAGTGGTTCAAAGTCCCGAAAAAGCTAAAACAAAAATGTGGTGACTTTCCTCTCCCAGTTGTCAATGAATATTTTTTGGATTGATCTGCCATCTTTCACATTTTACAGCATCTTTCCATGGCGCAAAAATAGAATTCCCTTGCAAGAAAACTACTGTACTGTGCATTGTTCCTCTCACTGGCTTGTAGTAAGATACATTTTTACAGAAGAAAATCCAAGAGTTTCCCGTTGAGATTCATTCACGCGAACCAATCCTTTAGCCACTGTGAAGAGGTTTTCTAATCCAGTTCCCCAGCCTTTTTTGGCGGGCATACCAGCAAAGTTCCAAATAATTTTGCCGACTAACAGAACATTTTTCAATACTTTTGATAAAGGCCTCCACACAAAAATGTTATTGAAAAAATAAATTAAGCACCTATGAAGCAGCTATTGTGGATTATCTTCGAAAAAGCTGGTCTTCAAGAAAGGTTTCTCAGAATGAAAACTTGAAATAATTCATTTCAGGCGGTGAAATTTTGTCTGAAGTAATATTATCAGAAAAACCAACTTTTACTTTTCAACAAATAGTTACAACTACCGTTGTCTGTCCAAAATTTCAGATAACAGTAACAGACTTCATCACTAATCTTTTTAAATTTAATATAACGAAGAAAATGTTCTGTGGGCTGGCAAAAAACTTTTGTGAACCTGCTGCAGTCCGTGTACCATCAGTTGCACAC